>JADBJO010000059.1:660000-665000 GCA_016801955.1 Conus betulinus
TAGATAGTCTCCAACAAACAAAAGCGAAAAACACAAAGCAAGCAACAACAACAAACGTGCTAACTGACGTGTTTAGAAATAATCTCCGAAAATGATAAGATTGAGTACGATAATATGCGTAAACGTACCACAAAATAGTGATTGCCGAAGTAGTAGCCGAGGAACAAAGAAGGATCGGAACTTCGTGCTGATGTCCAAATATTTATTTCTTCACACTGTAGGATGTCATGACGGATTCTGACAATCTGGGGTCTCCACAAACGTTCGTCCTCAGTCCCGTGCAACAGGTTAGAGGGGTTGCCACCAGTCCAGTCCTTTACGTTAACCGTTGGGGACTTGGTCGAGTGCCTCTCACAGCACCGTGCAGGATATAGTCTGCAGGTAAAATTGTTAGATACATGACATGCCCCTAGCATGCAGCTTTACAACTCTTGGCAACGGTGAGCGTGGGTTTTTGGCTGTCAGCCTCTGTGTCGGTTTGCTGCATGATGCGGTCATTGGACTTGTATTATACGGTGTGGAGGATCCGAACCCAAATTTTCTGTATTCTCAAGCACCTGGCAGTGCTGTTAGTGTTCACCTTTCGCACGCGCCTAGAAGGATACATACTGTCAGTGGTTGATGGATTGACTTTTACTGGGAAGCTGGTCGATCTGATTGTCCAGACCCCTGTTGAGTCTGGTCATAGCAGACACATCGTCTTGCGTCTCCACATGGCTTTTCTCTGGGCAACGGGGAACGTTTAGCTGGGCCCATCTTCTCTACATGCATCCTAGTGCACGCTGTGCTGGGCCCACCTTCTCTACATGCATCCTAGTGCACGCTGGGTGTTCAAGTGTTTCGATCATAATCTTACAGAGTTTTGACGCGCATTACAAGAGATTTAATGTACTCGTGTGGTCTTCTGCGTGCGTGGACACATCCGAAAGGTCTGCACGTGCATTGACCTGTGAGAGTTGGAGAGGAAGCGGAGGGGGGGGGGGGGGGGGGAGAGTGTTGGAGAAAGAATCCGCTTGTCTCCATCCACCACTCGCTAACCGGGGACTCCAACTTAACGATCCCCAGATTAAGAAACCGTTTCTTTACTTTTTTAACCGCTGGGCCATTTTTGTGACTTGGACTTGGTGACCGTGTTCCTGGCCGGGATTAGGCAGAGTCGGGCGCCATGTGTGTGGTAGTAGAGCAAGGTGCTGTTGTGAATGGTGGAATGATGGTATAGCCGGGGCTGTGGAAGGGCGGAGAAGGGGGGGGGGGGGGGGGGTCGTGGGGGGCGTTGTGGTCGATCCTTCGCGGTCTTCCTTGACATAGTTTGGAGTCAGTCACCCTCCTGTTATCCCCCAACGCACTCTGTGATATGTATATGAGTTCGATTCAGCCGATGTTGATGACACGTGTGTGTCTGTCTGTGTCTGGTTATCTGTCTGTCTCTCTGTCTCTCCGTCTGTCTGTGTCTGTGTTTGTGCGCGTGTGTATGTCTGTGTGCCCGTGCATGCGTTTATGTGTGTTTGGTGAGGCCGACATGATCGATTTACTGTTGTACAAAAAGAAAGAGGTTTAAACTAACACAACAGAACAACAGCAATATTAAGACAGTGAATTGTCGCGTGTGTGCGTGCGTGCGCGCGTGTATGTGTGTGTGTCTGTGTCTGTGTCTGTGTGTGCGCGCGTGCTTCGGCGCACGTGTGTATGTATGTGTGTGCGTGCGTGCGTGTGTGCGTGCGTGTTTAATGCCTGCGTGTGTGCGTGCATGAGTGCGTGCGTGCTTATGTGAGTGAGTGTGTGTGTGTGTGTGTGTGTGTGTGTGTGTGTGTGTGTGTGTGTGTGTGTGTGTGTGTGTGTGTGCGTGCGTGCGCGCGCGCTTTAAGCTAATTTGGGCAAAAGAGGGAGTGATGGGGGTGGGTTGGAAGTAACCGGGGGAGGTGGGAAGGTTGGGGGATGCTGTATTGATCGGAAAAGTCTTTCATCCGGCCATGGACAAGAGGACAAGATGATTAGGCGTCAGTTTGTGAGACGACTGTATGTCTTGACAGTCGCTCCCAGTGGGCCGCGTGGCGTGGTCGTTGTGTGCATGTGGTGTGGTGGTAGTAGTTTAGGGCTGTTTCGGGAACGAGAAATCAGCCTTCATTCTTGGTTAGTACTACTACTGCCCGGTCTCTCAAAACCTCCAGAACGCCTCGCTGTGTGTGTGTGTGTGTGTGTGTGTGTGTGTGTGTGTGTGTGTGTGTGTGTGTGTGTGTGTGTGTTGTTGTTGTTGTTGTTGTTGTTTTCTGTTGTTGTTTGTTCTTGTGTTCCTGTTGTTGCCGCTTTGTTTTATGCCAGTCTGGATTTCTCTGGAGGGGAGTGGTGAAGGGAGGATGCAACTTCGGCCTGAAAGTTTATCGTATTCATGAAAATGCCTTCACCACCCCCCCCACCCACCCCCCACCCCACCCCCTCTGACGTAAGCATCCACAAAGAATTTTTTTTTCTTTCCGAACACAGAACGCTTTGAATGTAATGAGCTTAGACAGAATCAAAAACGTTGTTTCTGGTGCCTTTCTTTTCTTCTTTCTTTCTCTGTCTTTCTCTTTTCCTTCTTTCTTTCGTTCTTTCTTTCTTTCCTACCTTCTTTCTTATCTATTTCTCTGTGTGTGTGTGTGTGTGTGTGTGTGTGTGTGTGTGTGTGTGTGTGTGTGTGTCTTTGCTGTTCTTTTGTTTTCTGTCTTTTTCTTTCCTGTTCCATTCTTATGTTTCTTTTGTTCAGGGCTTTTTTCTGTCTTTCTTTCATTCTTTTATTTCCTTATTCTTTTCTTTTCTTTCTTTCTTTCCTGTTCGGTTCTGTTTTTCATTCTTTTCTTTCTTGTTCTGTTCTTCTTCCTTTCCTTTCTTTTCAATTCTGTCCTTCCTTTATTGTTTTGTTTCCTTTTCTTTTTTTTCGTTCTATTTTTGTTGTTTTTTTTTCCACCTTTTTTCCTGTTTTTTTTTTTCCTGTTCTTTGCTTCTTTTATTTGTCTTTTATTTCCTTTCTTTCTTTTTTTTTTTTTTCTTTTACTTCCTTTTCTCTTCTGTTTTCCCTTTCTTTGATTTTTGTTTTCATTTTCTTTCTTTATTTTCGTGTGTGCTTACTATTTTTCTTTCCATTCCATATTTCTTTTCTTTTCTGTTATTCATTCGTTCTTTCCCTTAATTCCTGTTCTTGTTGTTTTCTATCTTCCTTCGTTGCTGTTTTCTTTCTTACTTTCTCTCTCTTTCCTGTTTTTTTCTTTCTTCTTCTGTCAGTCTTCCTTTTCGTTCTTTCCTTTCTTTTCGTTTCGTCTTTTTTTTCCTTCGTTCTTTGTTTCTGTTTCTTTCTTTCTTAACTTCTCATAAACGACATCTTTTCTAACCTTTTGCTAGTAAGGCAGGAACTTTAGCGGTCCGTGCTATAGTGTAGGACGCTGGATTAATATGAAAAGGTCAATACCCTTGACAGTGTCTTATTTGTCTTTTTCTCCCCTTTTCTCTCCTTCACTATGGAATAATTCCTCGCTTGTCAAAGGCCACATTGAATGATTGCTAAAATCGGACATGAAGAATATTTTTTGTCTTTGTGTGTGTGTGTGTGTGTGTGTGTGTGTGTGTGTGTGTGTGTGTGTGTGTGTGTGTGTGTTTAAATTTTGAATGTCCAGAAAAATCTGTCTTTGAGGATTTGCTGTGTTTTTTGTTTAGTGGTGGTGAAGTAAGTGTGTGTGTGTGTGTGTGTGTGTGTGTGTGTGTGTGTGTGTGTCTGTGTGTCTGTCTGTCTGTCTGTCTGTCTGTCTGTCTGTGTGCCTGTGTCTGTGTCTGTGTGTGTCTGTGTCTGTTTCTGTCTGTGTGTGTTCGAATGAACGCCATGTTGGTGTTGTCAGTTGTTTCATGTCCCCGTGTCCTGAACGCCCTGTTCTCACTGTGTGTTTGTTATAGTCCTTCGACCTGTGCGCCATATTGTTGTTGCGGATTCTTGTCCCTGTGCCTGAAACGTCGTGTGTTGTCATTATCGGGTGTGTGCTGTCCCCGTGTCCTGAACGACGTGTGTGTGTGTGTGTGTGTGTGTGTGTGTGTGTGTGCTTTGTTCCTGTGTCCTGAACGCCAGGTTGTCACTGCGGGTTGTTTGTTGCCGTTGTATCCCGAACGTCGTGTTGTCGGTATGGGTTGTTGTCTCTGTGTCCCAAATGCCCCGTTGTTGTTGTGGGTTGCTTGTTTTAGCTCTGTCCTGAACGTCATCTTCTTGTGATGTATGTGATGTCAGTTTGTTTGAGAGCGTGTGTGCGAAGGTGCGCGTGAGTGGTTGTGCATGTCAGCTTTCACGTGTGTGCTGTGAGTATCTGCTTCCCCGTGCCTGAGTATGCGGTTTGTGTGTGTTTGTGTGTGCGTGTGCGTGTGCGTGTGTGTGTGTGTGTGTGTGTGTGTGTGTGTGTGTGTGTGTGTGCGTGCGTGCGCGCGCGTGTGTGTGTGTGTTGCGTGCGTGCGTGTTTTCGTTAGTCCTTGTATTGTAAAGCGCTTAGAGCTAATCTAGGATTTGCGCTATAGAAATATCCATTATTATTATTACTATCATTATTATTATTGTTATTATTATTACTACTATTTTGGGTGTCTCTGTGTTCCGAACGCCGTATTGTTGTTGGTTAGTTGTTGTCCCTGTGTCCTGAACGCCATGCTGTCGTTGTGGGTTGCTGTCCTTGGGTCCTAAATACCATGCTGTTATTGTGGGTTGTTGTCCTTGGGTCCTAAATACCATGCTGTTATTGTGGTTGTTGTCCTTGGATCCTAAATACCATGCTGTTGTTGTGGGTTCTTGTCCTTGGGTCCTAAATACCATGCTGTTGTTGTGGGTTCTTGTCCTTGGGTCCTAAATACCATGCTGTTATTGTGGTTGTTGTCCTTGGATCCTAAATACCATGCTGTCGTTGTGGGTTCTTGTCCTTGGGTCCTAAATACCATGCTGTCGTTGTGGGTTCTTGTCCTTGGATACTAAATACCATGCTGTCGTTATGGGTTCT
>JADBJO010000059.1:670000-680000 GCA_016801955.1 Conus betulinus
AAGTGAATTTACGACAAATCTTTCTTTTTCCAGGCATCATGACTTTGTAATAAAACATGAAAAAAATGTACAACACAATACTCCTAAGATGGCTGTTAGCAGGAGATTGTGGATTTCTTCTCTTTTTTTTTTCCTTCTTTTTGAATGTTCTTTCTTCTTCTTCTCTCTCTCTCTCTCTCTCTCTCTCTCTCTCTCTCTCCCTCTCTCTCTCTCTCTCTCTCTCTCTCTCTCTCTCTCTTTGGGAGGCATGAACTGAATTCAGAAGCGACGGACATGCTCGTAATGAGCTCTGTGCAAATTGTTTAATTAGGCAGTAACTTGACAGTGCCCGAGCCCTGAAATTGGCAAACATCTCAATGAAGGATCATGCCTTCATCACATCTAGATTTTTGAGCAAAATGTGGTTGTTTTCTGCCAACACTTACCAAGTTTATGTGTGAAAGGGCCAACCAATATATCGCCATGGTCCAGAGGACATTGAAAGTGAAGTCGCTAACAGGCGGTGTCACAGCAGGTTGCCTCCTCACATACTTGTTCTGGGACATTGTTCTACTTCAGTCGGCAACATCGAATACAACCCCGGGCCTCGCAAGGACAGCTTTCGGCAAACCAGCATAACCAGTGGAACTCGAAGACCCAGCACTGAGAAATCAGGAGCCGCTACCACCAGCTTAATTCGGTTCCTGCGCCCGTTGTTGAACCGACCATGCAAAATGTAATGTTCATGCTGCAGACTTTAAGTGACAAATTTGACAACATGAACCAGGACATTAGGAATAGGAAAGACATTATAAGCAATATTAAGATGATATGAGGGACATTCGGGATGGCCATGCTGCACTGCAAGAGGTGGCGAAGTCCCTGAAGGATGAAGTGTCCGATCTTCGACGGGAAAACAACGCATTTTCTTTTTTTTTTTTTTCCGCCTACGCAGGCTGATACTCCCGCGGACATTCCTTGTACAGACAGGCAAAGATTAGTCCCATCTGCCCAACAAAGGGAGTGGAGTTTTGTGTGTACATCCTGCCATTAAGGCAGCCGTGCTCCAGCTTCGGGGAAGGTGAATGCTATATGTAACGTGTCATCCATACCAAAGGCCAAACTGGCCTCCTCTTCCGAAAGTTGTGTGATGGGATTTTACGTGCGTGCAAGATGTTATGCGTGCGCTCACACACACGGAGTCTCACCTCGGTTTATAGTCTCATTCGAAGGACCACTGGGCTCTTTCTTTCGGCTCCCAAAACAACGCGTGAAAAAGAGGATGGAGGAAAACGAACGGAAAACTGACGATCTGAAAGGACGCTCGAAGAGGTACAATCTTTTCTGTGGACTTCCTCTGCACAGAACGAAACGCAGTCTGATTGTGAAGGACTCATCAGTGATGTAATTGTTGACAAACTCGGACCAAAGACTAAGAATATAGGTTTCTGGATTCTGGATTCGACATTAGAAACGTAGTTACAGACTCAGAATCAAAAACTTACTTGGAAAGAGTCTATAACTACGTTTCTAACGGACCAAAGACTGTACGCCTTCCGTAGGGCGAACTATCTTTGCTCGGACCGACAAGTGACTTCCAGTTTGATCGCGTACATCGTCTGAATTCTAAGCCCAACTTACCGATCATCACCCGCTGCACTTTCAATAAAGAAGAAGAAGAAATTCTTGAGCCAAGTATAAATTGAAGGACAGTGAAGTGTTTGTAAGTGAGGACTTTTCTCTCCGGGTCTGAAATGTGACGATTACTGTACCCTTTACTGAAGAAATCCAGAGGGGAGGGTAAACGGACATCGACGATATTCGACCACCTCCTTCTCGAGGGAAAAAAGCTTTATCTTAAAGGGCAAAATCTTAGGGAATGTGAATAGGGAGTGGCCAGCCCAGCCTGACACCGGTAGTTTATGACAGGAGGGTGCGTGACAACCGTGTGAAATGGACGGCTTGTACAGAGGTCAGGCACGTACGCGCAGTGAGTAAAAGAATCGGCTCACAATGTAAATATTAGATTGGTTGCGGTACAGGGGAGGGGGGGGTGACAGTAGATGATGGGGTGTTAAATGATACTTTTTTCAAGTTCTAATATCATACCTATTAAAAATATAATGATTGTTGTGCAAACACTTGCGATGTAGACTCGTCACGTTATAGAATGGATTGCACAGACCAACAGAGAATTGTTGACGATCATTTCCAAGGACCGAAGTGTTAGTTACTGTCAGATGTTATTTGTTTGTGGTTTAAATCAGGGGACATCTCACAAGGAAAATGGCAAGAAGTGGCGTACAACTTATAACAATGTTCTCGTCGATCAAACAAGACAAAAATCAAACTTTAAAATCTCAGTAAACGGTGTTGCAGATGGAAAGATGGAAGTATTGTATCAGTAATAGTGAAAGATTTAATGTTTACAGGACTTTTTGCATTGTGCCTAATGTTAAAACTTAATTACTGCTTAATCTGGATAGGCATTTAAAGTATGTAACTACTAGATTCAGACTTGGTATTTCTGAAATTGCTGTGCATTATTACCGTCACTGATTCCATAGCGAAGAAGAAGATTTGATATGTCGGCTTTTGCAGAGAGGAGATAGAAAGTGAAGTGCATTTTTGTGTTTAAGTTGCCCTGTCCTGCAAAAAGTTAAGAGCTCAGTACATACCGTTGAAGTATTACAAAATCCCAAATCATTTCAGATTAGCTTTTCTTTTGGCATGTACTCATGAACAACAGTCAGAAATTTGTCGATTTATCTATTTAAATCGTTCAAACGGCCTTATGCTATCTTAAGATAGTTTCTGATTATTCATGTTGGTTATATCTGTGTCTGGTTCTGATGGTGCTTCTATGATAGTATTTTCTTGCACTCCATAATGGGCAAAGGCCTAAAATGAATAAACTATCTTGAATCTTGAGTCTCTCTCTCTCTCTCTCTCTCTCTCTCTCTCTCTCTCTTCTCTCTCTCTCTCTCTCTCTCTCTCTCTCTCTCTCTCTCTCTCTCTCTCTCTCTCTCTCTCTCTCTGGGGTTGCGGGTTGATATGTGTGTGTGCGTGTGCATGTCTGAGTGCTTGCGTGTGTACACAGTCCGTGAACTCATGTTATACATGCATTACTTCTTAACCACTTTTTTTTTAACCCGCGCTCCATATTTTTTTTTTCTGGGTGCAGGTCCGCTGCCACCATGGGAATTTGCTCTGATTATCATTGTTATTAAATGTAAGTCTGTGGAAAAGACGATGACCACCATGCTAATTTACAATTTACTACGTTTTTTTTTTTTTTTTTTAATTCAAAGACGATTACTTCCTTGCTAATTTACAGTTTCAGAACAGTTGCTCATATGCAGAAGACGATCAATGCCGTGTGTATGTACAGTTTCCGGACGGTTCTTTCTGTGCGGAAGACGGGTCAACTCCTTGCTTATTTTACAATGTCCTAAAAGTTCTTCATGTGCAAAAGACGATCAGTTCGGGCGCGGATCGGAGAGGGGGGGAAAGGGGTGTCGTCGGAGGTTCAAGCAGTTCTGGATCTTGTCCCCACTCAGTCCGTCCAATCCCAGCCCATTCTTTCCCCAGCCCCGGCCTAATCCCGAGAAAAAAAACAGTCTGAAGTCGTAGCCATATCCGACTTGGGACGAGGTGGGGATGAGGGGATGGGAATGCAAAATGAAAATGTCATCCAGACAAGTAATCAGCAAATAATAATGCAGACAGTGTGTGTCTCTCTCTCTCTCTCTCTCTCTCTCTCTCTCTCTCTCTCTCTCTCTCTCTCTCTCTCTCTCTCTCTCTCTCTCTCTTGGTGGTGGGTTGATATGCGTGTGTGAGCGTCCACCTTCTCCTCCATGCCCTATACCCCTTCCCGTCCCTCTCCCATCCATGCTCGTTGACTTTTTGAACACTGTAGACCTCTAAAACCAAATTGCGTACGCACGCACGTACGCACGCACGTACGCACGCACGCACGCACGCACGCACACACACACACACACACACACACACACACACACACACACACACACACACACACACAAACACACACACGCGCGCGCGCGCACGCACGCACGCACGCACACACACTGACTGACTGAAACCAATTTATTGTCAGATTAACTCAAGGTTGTACTCTCACACACACACACACACACACACACACACACACACACACACACACACACACACACACACACACACACACACACTCGCACACATCCCCTTCCGGACAAACAAATGACCCACCCTAGCTCATCATAAACCCCAACTCTTCCTCACACACACACCTTTCTGCCCCGGGACCCACAGACGATCGCCAACATGCTGATGGAGGACCCCGAGGTGGTGGAGGAACAGGCCACTGGACCCATCGTGGAGGGCGTGGACTACAAGCTGGGCCGCATCCAGTTCGGCCTGATGTACGACTTCCAGAACCTCACGCTGACCCTGCGCATCATCCGGGCCGTGGATCTGCCGGCCAAGGACGTGACGGGCACCTCCGACCCCTACGTGAAGATCCTGCTGCTGCCGGACAAGAAGCACAAGCTGCTCACCAAGGTCAAGAAGCGCAACCTCAACCCGCACTGGAACGAGTGCTTCCTCTTCGAAGGTGAGTTGGGTGTGGAAGGGGTGTGTGGGCCCGGCGAGAGAGAGAGAGAGGGGGGAAGGGGGGTGAGAGTGTGTGTGTAAGGGTGTGAGAGAGGGGTAGTGGGGGGATATGGTGAGGATAGGAGGGTGGTAGATATGGGGCATCACTGGTGTGGCTGAGCGTGAACGGTAAGCGGAAGCTGATCAGCAAGGTCCTGAAGCGAAGCCACGGTGGGGGGCTTCCTCTTCGAAACTGGGCGTGTTTGAAAGAGAGTGAGAAGAGAGCGGAAAGACTAAGACGGAGATGTGAGAAGGTGTGTGTGTGTGTGTGTGTGTGTGTGTGTGTGTGTGCGCGCGTGCGCGCGCGCGCGCGAGCACGTTAAGGAGTGGTGGGTGTGTAATCTTACCCCTGAGAAATGACAGAGCCCAACTATCGAAATCATCTCGCACTATCACTGTCATCTCGCATTGTCTTCCAATACGAAGATGGTGGGAATGACTTCACAATGCACAGTCCTCACTTCATACCCATTTATCGAGCTTTTTTTTTTTTTTTTTTAACCCTGCTAACATTTTTAACCGGAACAGTCCGTCATCACCAGTGAACAACGGATATGTCATGGCTCGCATGCGAAATGATTTCACGCTTGACTTCCCAGTTACCATCGCTTTAAAGCCTCAGCTGCATGTGTACAATGTTTTCTCGACTGAATGAACGTTGTTCTACCTACGTGTTGCCTTAAATTTCAAACGCTTACTCCAAAGTGAATATTGGGTATGTGTGTGTGTTTGTTGAAATAAAATTGACTAGTCTAAGATTGATCAGAAATTCAGTTATCGGATTGCATTGGAAAGTACAACTGCTGTTGGAATGAGTTACATGTGAAGTACAACACTATGTTGTCAGGTTTTGCCTCGAGCAAAAACAAATGCCTGCCCTTACGAAGCAGATTAAAAAGAAAAAAATGTACCAAAGAAATGAAAAATTATTGAAATGGGAGAGGGGGGGGGATGACGCGGGCGGAGGGGGAGGGGTGGTGTAAGGGAAAGCAAACCTAAAACCTGAAGCATATGTAGAGACAGTAACATGAACGAGGTAACGAATTCAGTTTTTGCAACTGGCGTAAAACGCACAGTCTTTTATACCAGTTTCTTTCAACACTGTATCTGACATCTGAAGGAGGTTGTCTTCGCAGCCGTCTGTTCGTGTGTCTCTGTAATGTATATCCTTGGGATCACACAAATACAGCTGGACACATTTTAAGGAAAACTGAAAAGATGGAATACAAGGTGCGTGTCATTGGCGCTACGTGCCAGTAGCAATACATAACATTACCACAACGGTCGATAGCGCTACGCGTCAATTAGCAAAGCACTACCACAGTCGATTAATGACGACTCTGTCAGTGTGATTTGATGTCCGTGTGTGGGTGTGTTCTTATTTTCAGTTACGGTACATGTCGTTGTCTGAGTTTTGTCTTTTAGAGATAAAGAAGGCCTATTATCAACAGTACTATAATCGACAGCAAGCTAAGGTAGCACTATAATCAACAGCACTATAATCAAATGCACTATAATCAACAGCAAGCTAAGGTAGCGGACGATCGTCTGTTGCCGTTGTCAAATACATTCTCTCTCTCTCTCTCTCTCTCTCTCTCTCTCTCTCTCTCTCTCTCTCTCTCTCTCTCTCTCTCTCTCTCTCTCTCTGCTTGTAATTAATTTACTCACTGTATCTGTTTCCGTTCGTCCCCATGTTTGTTTCACTCTGTCAAAGGGTGTGCCAGTCTGGAGTAAATGTTAACTTGTGTTTGTTCAGTCCTCCAGTTGTTGCTGCTGCACAGAGTATATGAGCGACCTTGGAACGTCCTTTTCTGGGGGGATGTCTCCTTGTTTGTTCTGTGTGCTCTGTGTTGGCCTTTCTGCCAGGCAATTTGTTGTCGTAAGTAGCATTCGTTTGGAGTCATGGGCGTGTAATTATTTCATCATGGGAGTAAATGTTGCCCCGCTTTTCCTTATTTGCTGTTTACCATTCCCTGTCTCGTTTAAGATTTTTCTTATCAGGCGCTCAGTGATGATACCATTAAAAGTTGGAAATGAATTGCAACTTTTGACGAGATTCTTGAGTCAAGAAATGCACGTTTTCTTTTTTTTTTTTTTTTTTTTTTTTTTTTTTTTTTTTTTTTTTTTTAGTCAGAGAATGCACAAAACAGTTCCTACTTTTTCTGTAATTCATAACGTCTGAAGGTGATATATATGTGTGAAAAAACACACTTTGTCAGTTTCGTGTTGTGTGTTGAATAGGTAATGTTTTGCATCCTCTGTTGTACGTTTCTTTGTGTCTTGGCTTGATTTTTTATATGGTTTCGGTGTGTTTAAGTCTCGTCCACTCAAAGGCCGACAAGAGTTTTCTAACCCTTTTTCCCCACCAGATTAGTTGTCTTTTTTTTTTTTCTTGAAAAGCCCACAGCATCGGACGGAAGTCGTTCCAGTTTATACCCCCATCCCACACCCAGCCCTCCTACCCGCCAACTCTGATCATGTTCCGATTCAGGGTGGCTTCTTTTTTCTTTTTTTAAAGTTTCCCACCCCAGTCCCACACCCACACCCTCTACCCGATCATGTTCCGATTCAGGGTGGCTTCTTGTTTCTTTTGTAAAAAACAAAATCCTTCCGTGAGTCTTTTTTTTTTTTTTTTTTTTTAACTCAGTTCCATCTGTCTGGAGCAGTTCACCTCAAATTCTTACCATTTTTTTTCTTCGCCAAAATTGGCTGTGGGAAAAAAAAAAAATGAATTCTAAGTTTCCTGTCGTAAAAAGCAGCCATTTTGGCTCAGTACCTGTATTAGCGAATTGCAAACACCGGTACATGTACACGCACGCACGATGCAGCGATTCAGAATAGAAAAGAAAAGGACATATCAAATTAGCAGTAATATGGCGCTTCTTCTGCGGTGTGTCACCAAGCTATTCACGACATCACAGTGTAAAATGGGCTGTGAAGTTCAGAAGCCCTCATAACCATTGTAAGATTCGAGACCTCCTTCTCAGACTTACTCGTGTAGTCAAAAGATTGGGCAGAATAGCACAGAAACTGTGTTCCAGCTCGTCTTTGGCCCAGATGAGTCTTCTGATTCAAGTTAGATAAACGTAGGCTAAATGATGAAAGGCCCACGGTTTTGAAGATTCTCACTGGCACTAGCAGATTTAGGGACACAGCCCACATTGACTTCCGAGATGCACGTGGTGAGGTTCCTATTTTCAGCGTGATCTTCCTGTGTAAACCGAGGGACTGCATTTTGCAAATTTTATTTTTGACCGACGGCGCGCGCGCGTTTGTGTCTCTGCGTCTGTGTCTGTGTCCGTATGTGCGTGTGTGTGTGTGTGTGTGTGTGTGTGTGTGTGTGTGTGTGTGTGTGTGTGTGTGTGTGTGTGTGAAAAAAGTGTGTGTGTGTGTGTGTGTGTGTGTGTGTGTGTGTGTGTGTGTGTGTGTGTGTGTGAAAACCTATGAGCGCGAGTTCTAGGTATAACATAGAAACTGAACATCGGAAGCAGTCATTTTTTTTTTGTCCTGTTAACAAAAACTTCTTACATAAAAATGTTATTTAAAGAGAAGGAAAAAAGTTCTAGTATAAAACAAATTTTACCAGGATTTGGTATCATCAGTTTATCTTGGCCTTCCAACTACTTTTAATGTCTAAAGAAAACATCTTTCCGATGCTGTGGAGGGGTTTGGTTTTTTGTTGTGTTGTTGTTGTTATCGTTTTATTGAAGATGAATTAAATGAGTTCATAGCAACATGTCATATTACTCAAGGTGTACGCTCAAAACGTCTGTGTTTATATATCGATTTCTGAATGGGCTCATTGGTATTTCACCGAGTTGATCAGTTGTACTTGGTTTTGTTCCCTCTTTTCCTGTGACATGTATTACTGTGTGTTCGTTCGTTCTTTATTTTAATGTCTATCCGCTTTACAGTGATCTTAGACAAAAACAAGAGACAAACGAACAGGCAAACAAACAAAGACAAAACAAAAAAAACATGTGAAAGGGGCCGGTGTGTGTGTATGTCGCGCGCGTGTGTTTGTGTGTGTGTGTAATAACTCGAGAATCAAAGTAAATGTCCACTGGACTCTTAACAATTGCCCTAACAACTTCTATAGCCTTCGCTTCGTTCCCAAAAAATTCAAAAATTCGCGATTGATGGGTTCAAACTTAATAACCAAGTAGGTAAATATTTTTTAGTATTTCTGCAAAGAAAGATGACATGGAATGGTGTAATATTTTGGCCACAAATGCAAGTGAGTGACATTTTTACAATATTTTGTTTTGTATGCATCAAGTCTGAGTCTAAAGATCAGACTCTTCAAAATCCGTTCCTGATGGAGATTGTGTCCCGTTTTATATTTTACAAGCTTCTTAAAGAATTTTCCCTTGTTGTCCTTTATTATGTTTGGACACTCTTTTTGTCTTCGTATCACCGAATCCCATGATGCTTTACCTAAAAGGCTATAATTTTCATACAAGGATAAAGGAATATTTATTTTTGTAGAGCTCTTTTTCCTTCGCTGCACTATTTTTTGATAACCGATCAACCCTTTCATTTGCTGCTAAACCACAATGTGATGGAATCGCTGTGAATACAGAGAATTTTTCCCAATGTGATATGAATTCTCTATTTCTAATGATGGAATAATGAATGAATGCAGCACCTGATAATTGGTTTTCAAGTAGAGAACTGTCTGTATATATTTAAGATGGTTTATATAATTTTCATTTATATGTGCCTTGACCTATGTTGGCAGCATGGTCCCATCACTTTTCCTTAAATCTGTATAATTAATATCGTAATTAGCCTTACTAAGCTCCCATTGAGGAATATTACTGTAACTCGTTTGAGGGAGCTATTGTTGGGGTTCAACACCAGCATCTGTAAATAATTGGGACGTATAGGAGCCAATAGTTTTTACAGAGTCAAAAACTCCGTGTCGCTTTTGAAATGTACATCTGATTTTAAACCAATTTCCTTGATACATGAATTACGCGTTGAATGACTCCTTAATAAATATTTTGCTGAAGCAAGTTTCATATTTTCGGCAAAAGGCAAATTCCGATTTCTGTGTAGGTTTTTTAGTGTTGAGGCATGGACAGGGACACCGAGAGCTATCTTATAAGCTTTGCTATCGATGCTTTGTATCTTTGTTATCAAATATTTTGGAGCTGAAAGAATATTTCCTGAGCATAAGTTAATTTTGATCTCATAAGTGCAGTTGCTAAATGAATAAGTACCCTACTATCTTTTCCCCACGACTGTCGACTTATCATTTTTAATAAATTCAATCCTTTTCTGACTTTTGTCAGAATATTTTCCAAATGGTAGTTCCAGTTCAATTTAGAAGTCAGGCTTACTCCTAGAAATTTAACAACTTTTT
>JADBJO010000059.1:685000-740000 GCA_016801955.1 Conus betulinus
GATGAGCTCAACCGACAGACTTAAAGTCACCGCTCGTCAACCAAACTGAACGCCATTGCGGTTGCAAAGCAGTGAACGAAGTGCAAGTAGTTTGAAGAGAGTTTGATTCAGAATTAGTTGTAGTTCAACGTACCCGTTTCAGTTAAGTAGAGAGATGTTTCCATGGAAGCCAGATAACTTCACGTCCAATGAAATGGTATGTACAGAAGCATGTCTGTCTATAACAGTAACGGAAATAAGCCCCAGCAAGAAAAGCCACACCAACCCCAACCCACTCCCTCCGCGTGAGTTCTTAGCGATTTGATTCATTAGCAACTTGAATCAGCCTATACCAATGAACGCTGTTAATCCACTTATTAAAGCACTAGTATATCAGATAATACTCGTCTTTCCTTGTCACACTTTTACGGTGTTCCTTATTGAAGTCCCCATTTACCGACTGTTTTGAACAGGAAAACGGAGGAGAGGAATTGACAGTGCTTTCCTGTTGTTAGGCAATGTACAAGGTTTGGGATGACTGGAAATCAGTTTTTCTTTCTCCATGAACAGTTGCTCCCAGGCTCACAGTGAAAACTGTCATATTCTGAATATGAGCATTTTTATTTCCAATGTGGAAAAAATTCAAAATGTCCCCTTCCTCAACAAAAAATTTAATGTGTCAATATGGTCAGTTAACAATAGTAATTTTTCTGTGAATATTCTAAAGTGTCAAGAATAGGTAAGGTTTCTTTTCAACCCCTCCTACACAAATACTTTACAAAGGTTGATGCCAGTGAATTTAATAGAGCAGCTAGCACAATAACAGTACATCGTGATCATGTGTCATTTGACTTCATTGCAAAAGAATAATTTGTGGGTCTGAATCATGGACGGATGTCAGTGGGTAGATGTTCATTTCTAAAGAACAGAACAGTGTTGTTTAAGATCAATTCCCCAAGTGGGTGACTATGCAATTCTTTCAGTGGAATCACTTGTCAATTTTAATTTTTGACAATGTTCTATTAGAAAACGGAATCCCCCCCCCCCCCCCTCCTCTCTCTCTCTCTCTCTCTCTCTCTCTCTCTTCATTTAGTATTCCAGATAACAGTATGTAGATGGGTCGAATGTATGCATGTGCACAAATGTGCAGAAATACTGGAAATTAAGGACGCCAATCAATGTATAATTTCCATTTGAGAAGAGGACACTTTTAGGGTAGCTCATTATGTTTGGAACCAGCTGAACATAAAATTCAGAACAAAAACTGGCTTACTTATCTAAACCCGACTGAAATCGATGGACACAATGATACAGAAACCAAACCCTATTGCTCCAGTGTGTAATCAAGACTTGTCCACAGACAGATCCACATATCCACATATGATTGCCAAGGACCACATTTTAGCCGCTTGATATGTTTTCAAGTCAAAGACAGAAAAGCAGAGCTAACATGAATTCTTTTCAAAAAGTTGCTTTAGATGCAAAAACATTCTTCCAGCACAAATAAAGCTACACACAGAATCTTGACCTGTCAAAAAACTATGTAGACACTGGTGGAAATTTATTCATTAACAGTGTCAATAGGACAAAGCATTGCTAAGAAATGTACTCATCCATATCACTCAAATCAACATTAAAACATCATGTAAAAGACACATTAAGATACCATGAGGCATAGTTGTCCTAAAAAATCCTAATGCTGATTCAGAATACAATGTTGGAATTATTATGTAACAGTTTTCAATACACCAGGTTTCAAATGAAGTTCATCGCATAATCAGGGAAAGGTTTTGCTGATAAAGAGAAAAGTCCTGGTATCATGGGACAAGGCCTAAAAACATGGCTCACATCAGCTTAGGAATGGATTATAACATCTGTGTGTAGTTATCCGAGATCAGTTGTCTAAATATGACATGATAGGTTTGTTTTGACATTTATGCAGGTTTCAGTCTGGTTTCCATAACACAGCTAGTTTCAGTATTACAAATTACCGCTTTCTTTGTCAAATAGGAATTGGTTGATATACATGTGCTAGACATGTGCGTTTCTTTGGCATATGTAGAATATTCAGCTTTTTTTTTGTTGTTGTTTTGTATTTGCGCACAGGCATTGTATGCGGAACTCAAGTGGGATAGAAACACTAAAAAAAAAAAAAAAACAGTCCCATCACTCATTTTCATCATTACCTCCACCATGGAAGTCGATCTGTCTGTTCCTTAGCAAGAAATCCCCAAAGATGACTAAATCATCTTAAAACATGGAATATAGCCCAAGGACAAATTAATTCAATTTAGAGGCAGAAGTGGGTCAAGCAATGATCCTGGGTCATTCGTTATTTTTTTTTTTTTTTTTCATGCTTCAGAGGAAAAAGCAAAATTTGGAAAGATATCATTTTGTAATTACCTCCTTCCCTACAAACTTTGTGCCCATCACAGGGCGTCAGATGTCAAAAAGCAGTCTTTAGTTGCAGAACATATCGAGCATGCACTAAAGTGTCAAGGGAGTATACAATTCTGTTGGGATAAACTGAGTCAGTGTTTTCTTTTTTTAAACACAGAAGTGCATGAATGGATGGGGGAAGGGGGGAGAGAAGAAAAAATATTTCCCAAGGTTTCTGAAGATATGACATTACCAATAATGTAGAATGATTCACACCATTCTTAAAAAGTATTTTGTCATAACCCATGGTCTTTTGTTCTAGCCACACTGGCGTTATTGTTTTTAAAAAAGAAATCAATACACGATATCAGACAAACATTTTCACTCACGAACTGAAAGGCAGATCAAGATTTGTTCAACCTTGACAGAAGTCTGTGCTCTCCCAAGTGTCTTTCTAGTTCAGTAGTGCTTTGTTAGTTTCTTGATGACAGTAATGCCTTGTTAATTTGATGACAGTAGTGCCATGTTAATTTCTTGATGACAGTAATGCTTGTTAATTTGATGACAGTAGTGCCTTGTTAATTTCTTGATGACAGTAGTGCCATGTTAATTTCTTGATGACAGAAGTGCCTTGTTAATTCTTGATGACAGTAGTGCCATGTTAATTTCTTGATGACATAGTGCCTTGTTTATTTCTTGATGACAGTAGTGCCTTGTTCATTTCTTGATGACAGTGGTGCCTTGTTAATTTCTTGATGACAGTAGTGCCATGTTAATTTCTTGATGACAGTAGTGCCTTGTTAATTTCTTGATGACAATAGTGCCTTGTTAATTTCTTGATGACAGTAGTGCCATGTTAATTTCTTGATGACAGTAGTGCCTTGTTAATTTCTTGTTGACAGTAGTGCCTTGTTAATTTCTTGATGACAGTAGTGCCTTTTATCTCGCAGTCTTTTATTCCTCTGTGCAACAAGTCTGTGTTCTCCCAAGTGCCTTTCTAGTTTAGCAGTGCATTGTTAATTTCCTGATGATAGCTATACCTTTTATCGCT
This sequence comes from Conus betulinus, assembly GCA_016801955.1. Classification (NCBI taxonomy): domain Eukaryota; kingdom Metazoa; phylum Mollusca; class Gastropoda; order Neogastropoda; family Conidae; genus Conus; species Conus betulinus. Next base: position 688,410 of record JADBJO010000059.1, read on the forward strand.
CAGCATTTTACTCCACTGTGTGCAGGCTGGCCACACAATAAGCTGCTGGAGAAGACGCTGTACCTGCAGGTCATCGACTACGACCGCTTCAGCCGGGACGACCCCATCGGGGAGACCTACCTGCCGCTCAACGAGATCGACCTGTCCCAGTCCCCGGTCAGCTGGAAATACCTGCAGCCCTGCAAGGACACACGGGTAAGATGGTCGGCAAGATTCACTTGCTGCATTGAAGTACAAGCAGAATTTAGTTTTTTGCCCAGACTTCCAGGGCTTTAAAATGAGCTGTCTGCAGAGACAGTATGTACAGTCAAAATATATTATCGTTTTATTGGCAGTTTTCTTTTTACTGACTGTCACTGAATATGAGTAATTATCATCATCTTTTTGACCGTTCAGTGATAATAGTCTCAGGTTACAGGAATCCCCACAACTCTCGTCTCCCGAATGAACTTTTTTTATGTATTTAAAACAAAAATTATTTCTTTAATGAATGCATCTCTGAGGGTGCTGCTCATATTTTCTTACAGTGCTGCAGGTGTCTCTCTCTCGCAGGCTTGGTTGAAGCCTTGATGTTCTACATGTGGAATACAGCCCTTTTCATAACTCTTTGACCAGAATGGAATTCCACTATCTCTTTATCATCCTCATCATTATCAGTCAGTGTAAAAAAAAAAAAAAAAGAAGCATCAAAGCCTGTAGCTGTTCATGCTTTGCTCTGTTGGTTACCTTAGTTTTGATGTGGTGTCCCTGTCTGTGCCCTGGGCAGGCTGATGTAACGATAGCCAGTACCGGCAAGTTCATGGGGGCGTGTCGTTGAATGGGGGATGCTCACTCCTGCAGGCTCCCCAACTTATGGGCATGCAGGCCCCCTTACAGGGGGCTTACTAGGTGGTGTACTGCATATGTTGACTAAGAACAGGCACTGCTGAATCCTACTAAATTGACTCGGCCTCCTCCTGTGGGTTGCCTCATGATGACTGGGCATTGACTGCTTCCTGTGGATTGCCAGTGCTAGGACTGCAACAGGACAAGCCAGTATGCGGCTGTGGAAACGGGAGCCGGAATGAGCAGTATGGCAGCAAATCCACTGAAAAAGCGTAGGTCAGACAGTAAAAAAAAAAAAAAAAATAACTTATTCTGAAATTCATTTCTTTTTTAAGTGGAAGTTGGAGGCAGAAGTGGGAAAGCTGCTCAAATTATCTACGGAATATTTGACAGCAGTGTAATTACAGTAGTAGCATGACTGTCAGACTGCAAGTATTGTTTATGCTGAACCTGTGCTGCTATGTGGTTGGCACACCGGACATTACTGCAGAGAGAGAAAGAGACAGGGAATGGCAATATGTATTAAAGTTTCTTACCAGCACCGCAAACATTTCTCTTTTTGGCATGAGTGAGGGCAGATAGGCATGGTATGATACGTTTTGTTTCAGTTATTTCTTCTGTCAGTATCCTCCAGTATTCTGTTTCTCATCCTTTGAGGTCCAAGTTTAGAAATGTTTTCATCAAATTAAAGAGTGTTCAAGGTCATTTTCGTATCCATTGAGGGCCTAGTTAAGAAATGGTTTAATCAAATTAAAAGAGTTTTCAAGGCCTTTTAACAAGTTGAACTGTGAGTTTTAAATCATAGAGGAAGGTAACTTTCGCAGCCATGAAGAGGTTTGTGTAAAGCTGTTCAGGCTATCCATTCCCTCTCACTTAATCCAGCTTTTATTGGTTTGATAGCTGATGTTTGTAGTCATTAGTGACGTGAAGTTTGATTGGGAACTGGTGTATTTGTACCCTGTCACAACTCTCATCATGGGGAGATTTTCTGGCCTAACCAAAGGTGAGGATGTTACAGGCTCAGGTAGGCTCACTGGAATGATGCAGGGAGTATGAAGGCACTGCTGTAGTCTTCAGATGTAATCCTTTTGTTGACCTGAACAATTTATTGGTCCATAGAGTGAGAATCCAGATCTGTTTTACTTGTTGCCCATGGACGTGGGATTCTGAGATTGATTTGCAGAATAAAGGCCTTTACGTCCAGAAATATCTGCGTTACTAGCCTGTTTTGGACTGTTCATTTTTTTTTTTCTTCCTGCCATAGGGCTTTTTCTCATGAAAGCCAGGGTTTCTTTCCTTTTGGTCAGTATGTGGGTTTCAGACGTTCGTTCTATACCCTCCTTTTATCACCGACGTGTACGTTTTGTTTTTGCGAGTTTTGAAACGTTATGTGGTGTTTTTTATTCAGCCTTTTTCACACATATGTAAGATGTCTCTTGTCTATTTTTATCCTTTTTTTTTTTTTGCATGTGTATCTTTTCAACGGGTAGTCTAATACATTGAAATTCATGTCCAGCACCCTAACACCACACACACACACACACACACACACACACACAGAGGTGCGCACACATACACGCATAGCCGTCATCCTCACTCTCCCATCCCCTTGACTGTGCTACTACCATGTCTAATCCCTTTCAATCCCTGTCCTCCTTCTCCCGTCACAATGCACACAGCTAGGATATCGATCAAAAAGATATTGAACCAGGGGCAGCTGCTGTTAAGCCGTGTGTGCACTATATGCCATTAGTGTATCGGTGGGAAGGGCTGGTTGGTTGGTTTGTATATGTCTAGTTATTTTCTTTTTCTTGTAGACTTCAGGTTGGTTGGGAGACTTCTTCAGTGGATGAAAAGTGCAGACGTGTTTGTTCCATAATGACCCGGCCAGTCGCACGATGTATTTCCAGTCCTGTCACCCAAGTTTGGAAGATTTTGGGGGGGGGGGGGGGGGGGGGGTCGAAGTGGAAGTCCCCCTGAAAAAGACAATGCAGACAAAACTTACATACTTACATCAGTGAACAACATAGTAGCTAAACCCGAGGCATCCTTCAGGATGATTAAACTAGACTTTGCTTTGAACATGTCGGCCATTGTGATCAATTTGCCGGCCCAAAATTACAAAGAAAAGAGTAAACATCAATGAAAAATATTTATATGCAACTGAAAAAGAAATGAAATGCCATGTGCCAAAATAGACTATTGTAGAGCGGACAGCGTGTGTTCCACACAGGGCGGTGTGCACAGTGTCCCTGTTTAGTTGTTTGGGTGGCATGTCATAGATTGTGACCAAAGAACAAAAGTGTAAAAGACCTCACAGATTTGGCAGGGTCCTGAGCTGCAAGGGTGGATAAGAAAAAACAATCGCAGCTTAGAAAAACTTTTTTTCATGTAGAAAGAAAAAGAAAAAAAAAAAGAAGAACATAATAAGTAAACATGCTTTGTTTTGTTTTTGCGAGTTTTGAAACGTTGTATGGTAATGCTTTTCATTCGGCCTTTTTCACACATAATCATGCAAGATGTCTCTTGTCTGTTTTTTTCCTTTTTTTTTCATGTGTATCTTTTCAATGGGTAGTCTAATGCATTGAAATTCTTGTCCAGCACCCTAGCACCACACACACATGCAGACATACAGGCACGTACACGCACAACCATCATCTCACTCTCCCATCCCCTCGACCCTGCTATTACCCATAATCCCTTTCAGTCCCTGTCCTCTTTCTCCCGTCACAATGCACACAGCTAGGATATATTGATCAAAAAGATATTGAACCAGGGGCAGCTGTTAAGCCATGTGTGCACTATATGCATTAGTGTATCGGTGGGAAGGGCTGGTTGGTTGGTTTGTACGTCTGGCTTTTCTTGTTCTTGTAGACTTCAGGTTTGTTGGGAGACTTCTTCAGTGGATCAAAAGTGCAGACGTGTTTGTTCCATATGACCCAGCCAGTCACACAATGTATTTCCAGTCCTGTCACCAAGTTTGGAAGATTTGTTTAAAAACAAAACAAAACAAAAAAAAAGTCCCTGAAAAAGACAACACAGACAAAACGTACTTTCATCAGTGAACAACATAGTAGCTAAACTCGAGGCATCCTTCAGGATGATTAAACTAGACTGTGCTGTGAACATGTCGGCCATTCTGATCAATTTGCCGGCCCAAAATTACAAAGAAAAGAGTAAACATCGATGAAAAATATTTATATGCAACTGAAAAAGAAATGAAATGCCATGTGCCAAAATAGACTACTGTAGAGCGGACAGCGTGTGTTCCACACAGGGCAGTGTGTGCACAGTGTCCCTGTTTAGTTGTCGGGTGGCATGTCATAGATTGTGACCAAAGAACAAAAGTGTAAAAGACCTCACAGATTTGGCAGGGTCCTGAGCTGCAAGGGTGGATAAGAAAAAAACAAATGGCAGTTTAGAAAAATCTTTTTTCACGTAGAAAAAAAAAAAAAAAAAAAAACATAATATGTAAAAAAAAGAAAAAGAACGTAATAAGTAAAGTCCAAGAGAATGAAAGAAAAGAGGAAGTCACAGAACCTTCCAGACAGTGAGGACACAAAATGCCCAGAATGGGGTCCCTACCCCCCACTCCCTTTCCTCCTGGCATTCCCATGGTCGGGCCAGTGCATGTTAAAAATGAGTTTGAAGAATTTGCATTTAAGCAGCATCTATAAATCTGTTGAGCTGAAGCATTGGGCAGTTGAACAGTTGTTGCATCTGGTGTTGCAGGGTAAACTGGGCGAGCTACTGCTGTCACTGTGCTATCGCCCAACATCGGTCGTCTGACGGTCATCGTCATGAAGGCCAAAGAGTTGAAGGCCAAGGACATTACCGGGTCATCAGGTACCTTGCTTTCTGAAGTCTCTAATTGGTTTGTGTGTGTGTGTGTGTGTGTGTGTGTGTGTGTGTGTAATGAAGGAATAGAGCTTGAGATTACATATCATGAATCATTCTTGCCCCTTTGGCTCAGAAGTTTCAGAACAGGGTTGTTTGCTTAAGCGTATAATTGCTCTCTCTCTCTCTCTCTCTCTCTCTCTCTCTCAAACTCAGCAAAGGTACAAGAAGCATGATGTGCATATCGTTTTTAAAAAAATCTTAAAATCTTGTGCTATTTGCCAGTGTCTGTTATCCTCATCAAGCATACAGAAAGTTCTCCCTGGAGTGTGGCAAAATCAGTGAGTGTAGCAGTAATTGAGAGTATGTTATCAAATGTTTTATGTATGTCTTCCATTTTTGTGAGTTTCATTTTTTCTTGCAAAGGTAGCACTTTAGTCTTGGAAACAGCATTGGGTTTCTGTAGAATTAATGTGAAAGGAAGAAAAAAAAAACAAGTTGGGCTCATAGGTTACTAATGTTAATCAACTTTGTCAAAAGACTGCCTGCATTGTCATAGAGCTTAATCAGAGCACCACCTTTCTCATCATTGTCAGCAAGTTATTGACCGATATTTCTCTTTAAATTTAAGTAGGGCCTGAACTGAAATTGCGGTAATTATGGATCAAGGCTGTGCCAGTGCGTTCTCAGCCCCCAGGAGCGCTGTGCTACACAGATTGGTCTGAACCCAGCACCCCAAAAAACTAGTCCAGTTTTTTAGCAGACTTTTCAGTTTGAAGAGGGTCACCTGTTGGCTTCTTCGGTGTATTATGTCCAGATATTGTCGTTTAATGAATACCGCTTTCAGCAGATGCCATCATTGTCCAGCAATGTCTTTTATGACCAAGATGCCTGAGCAGAAAATGAAACAAGCTGTCTGTGCTCCATGCAGAAACCTTGGTAACTCTGACGTGATCACGACAGCGTGCAGTGTGGAGGTTCTTTGTTCGAGGCTTTGTGAATGCAGTGGAAGAATGTCACTTACACTGCAGAGTTTGTAGAGGAAGACAGCTGAGAATTACAGCTCCATCATTCAGGGCTGCAGGCCAGGAGGTTGTAGAATCCAGTTCCTCAGAGGCCTTTGTGAGATGGTAGGCCCCTCCACCTGAAGTTACGTGTGATATGGGTTCATAATGGAACCACACAGGTTTGATCCACTTAACGGATGCATAGATTTTCATAACCTGCACTGTGTGTGTGTCTACATTTCTTGGGCCTGGTTGACTGAGACATGTCATGAATTGAAGTGTACAGCACAGCCCTGTCATGTAGTCGGTCTCTATAGTGTCATTGTCTCATCATGATGGATCAGAATTGAAAGTCTCAAATTTCAGCCATGGCACCAGCAGTACACAGTGAGCAATCAGTATCGGCTTGTGAGGCAACCCATCACAGGAGATGCTGCATTGCTGCCAAGCGGCTTTGGTAGCGTTCAGCTGTGCATTTTCTGGCCCAAGATGCTCCTGTTCTGTTTTGAGACAAAGCCCCATGCCAGTGACGGCAGTTGCTTAATCATGAAGCAGACATGACCGAGCAGCTTCCACCAGGAGGGCTGCACCACAATTGGATGTTCTGTGTTCTCTGTGCCTGTAGGATCCATGTCAATAATCATCCCACTTGCAACCATCACAGTTGATGTGGACAAGTGTATAAAAGTCTGCAGCAGTTCAGTTTGTGGCACACTATTTCTCTAGTTAGAAGGGCTGGATTTTCTATATAAATAGGTGACATTCTTTGCATTATATCTTAATGTGTAAATGGTGTGTGTGGGGGGGGGGTCAATCACTCAGTCACTACTAGTGGGGAGAGTTACATGAAACTGAAATAGGTTCTTGAAGTACTATGCACATGTCAAGAACAGAAATGAATGATGGTTCTTTATGTAATGACATCTGAATCGACTGTCACTTGCCATTAACCATTGTGAGTTTTACACTATTACATTACCTAAAATATTGTATTCTCATTATGTACTATGTGTGCATTTAGTGTGGTGTTTGTGTGTGTGTGTGTGAGACATACACACAGATTTCCCTGTCTTCCCTGAGAGCTTCATGTCTATTGATCAGCAGGCCCATTGCTTTTCATTCCAGGGTTGTTTAGGTCACCGTTAAAAGCGGGTTCCAGTGGTAGGTTGGTCTTTAGGGTGGGGTCCCTTTTCCTTCCTCGCAAAGGGGTGCAGTTGCCGTGTGCGCTTCTCTTCCTTCCTTTATTCCCCCCCCCAAGAGCAGGGGTCAAGTGACAGAATAAAGTGTGTGCGAGTTGTGTGCGGAGATGATGATGTGTAATGGTTTGGACATGGTACAGCAACACTGAAAGGTGTTATCTGATTTTATTGAAGTCTTGTGTGTAGAAGTAGTTACAAGATTGCTTGTTCTTTCTTCTTTTGTTGGTTTTTGCTGCCTGATTCTTTCCAACTCTTCTGTGGCATTAATTCTATGCCACTCATACCTGATCTGCTATACACAGCCACACTGGGGTTTTCATGTCATACCCCTTGCAGGGCAGTCCACAGAGAAAATGTGGCAACCCACCAGAGGAGACACTGCACTGCTGACAAGTCACCTAGGTCGTGTTGAGTGATGCCTGTACCGATCCAACATATGCAGATCAGCACCTCATACATACTGTAATTACTAAGAGCTAGTGTGAGTAAGGCACCGCCATGTCAATCCAACAACAGTCCCCTTGAACTCGCCAATGTAGAGGACTTCGACTTCACCATTACTTCACCGTGGGCACAGACATAAAGAGAAATGACAAACGCAGATCATCATGAGAGTAGGCCCACAGAATTAAGAATTTTTTTTTCTTTTTTACGATAGTAAGGATGAAGGAAGATTTTGCAGCGGAGTTCCTAAGATGCCTCCATTGTGCCTGCTGGGCTGAACAATCCACCGAAACATGCTCTGACAAGACTCAAACATGGTACTGCAACCTCATGACTCTAACCACTAAAAAAGGCAGCTGGTTGCTTTTTCATCAAGCTGTGAAGTTTATTTGAAGCGGGTCTTTTTTTTTAAACTTGCTGTTCTCAAAATCTTTCAACTTTATTTACCTCCCACCATATGACCTTCAAAGCCCAACTGTTGGAGATGGTTTCCCTATAGCACCATTTTCTTTTTTAAATCGAAGGTATTTCAGAAAGCTTGAGGCGTTACTGGTACATCTACAGGATCGATCAGTATCAAGATTTTTTCTCTCTTTCCTTTTGATGTATCTGCAAGTTTGTTTTTACATTTCTCAAGAACATGTTTTTGTTTCTTTGGAAACATGTTCTGTTTGTAAACACGTGTACATTCTTTGCTTCATTTCAGAACAAGAATGTAATGTTTCTTTTCATTGTGGGTTTTTTGGGGGAAGTTTCATGGTAGTTATTTTTGCTGTTTTTTTCGCATTTGCTTTTTCCTCTTCAGTTATGGAATCAACAACTTCAGCTTAAATGGGATTAGTCCAGTAGTCAGTGAAAGTGCATGTACACATGCAGGTAGACAAAGTATGTGTGTGAGTGTGTGTGGGTGTGTGTGTTATACAGTCCCCTGAAGTCAGAGTGTGGCTGCCCACATGGCCGGGTAATCTAAAACGGTCACACACGTAATGTTCTCATTTGTACCATAGCTTTCAAGTACTTTGGCTGTTCGGATGATCCCTTGAGTCTTTAGCCAGGGTACAAGACAACAACAGCAACAACATTTACACAGATTCTAAGCTCTGGAAATACAAAGCTTTTGATATTAATGACAAGTTCCATGGACATGTTCCATGAAAAAAAAATGTTTGATCAGTAAAGATCATATATTGGCATCCCAGCTGAAGGCTGAAGGGTAGGTCAGATTGTTTCTGTCTGCCAAGTCAACAGTTGTTCAGAGTTTAGACCAGATAGTCTCAGCACCTCCCGCTGCATTTGCAGAAGACCATACAGTGAACATTAAGAGACTTATCCATGTCTTGGAGGATTTCTGCTATCCCTGCCTGCCCATAAAGATGCTGTGGTGGAATGACAGATGTCAGTCACCGCCGTGTGACCTATTAGGACAGTTTTGTGGTAGAGTGACAGACATCAGTCACCACCATGTGTGACCCATTAGGACAGTTTTGTGGTGGAGTGACAGATGTCGGTCACAACCATGTGACCCATTAGGACAGTTTTGTGGTGGAGTGACAGACGTCAGACACCGCCATGTGACCCATTAGGACGGTTTTGTGGTGGAGTGACAGACGTCGGTCACCGCCATGTGACCCATTAGGATGGTTTTGTGGTGGAGTGACCGACGTCGGTCACCGCCATGTGACCCATTAGGATGGTTTTGTGGTGGAGTGACCGACGTCGGTCACCGCCATGTGACCCATTAGGACAGTTTTGTGGTGGTGGAGACCGACGTCGGTCACCCATTAGGACCAGTGACCGACGTCGGTCACCGCCATGTGACCCATTAGGACAGTTTTGTGGTGGAGTGACCGACGTCGGTCACCGCCATGTGTCCCATTAGGACAGTTTTTTGGAGTGACAGACGTCGGTCACCGCCATGGATGGAATGACAGACGTCGGTCACCGCCATGTGAACCATCAGGACAGTTTTGTGGTGGCACCCCACCAGACCGACGTCGGTGTCACTCCACCACAAAACTGTCCTAATGGGTCACATGGTTGTGACCGACATCTGTCACTCCACCACAAAACTGTTCTCTAATGGGTCACATGGTGGTGACTGATGTGGAACACAGTTCTGCATACAATCTCACATATAGTCTGTGTATGTGTGTGAAATATGGATGTCTTCTCCCTGGGTGATAGAAATTGGGGGTGGGGGGGCTAAGATATATGTTCCAATTTTTTTTTTTTTTGTGTGTCAGTGGACAAATATGACCCAGACACCTTCTTGATGATGCACAAGCACTGATAATGTGCATAGGCATGTCTAATCAGGGAAAGGGAAGGGGGGCACAGAGGAAGGGGGGATTCATGGGAGAATTATGCTGTTCCCCCCACGTCTTGGTTCCTATATACAATAGACTCATTCCCCACCTATACTGGTGGAGCTACTCGTTCCGTGTGTACATGCAATGTTTATGGCTGCATTGCTTACGTAGCATGTGTAGCAGTTTGGGCTTTTTTTTTTTTTTTTTTTTTTTCTTTATCTTAGATCTCCATTCTAGTCAGCATTTTTAATAGATAAAATCAATTCTGAAACTTTTGGCTTCAAATGACCAACAACAAAAAATGTATCATGCATTGCTGTGCACCAAGTACCGCCCAGCACATGGCTACATGTTGTGAACAGTGTAACGCTGCTGCCACCTCTATGTGGACAGTACATCTGGAAAAAGTTACAGCAATCAGCATATGTTAGATGTTCCCAACATGTCCATCCACATCTTCCATTTAATATATTTGCAGTGTGTTTGGGGATAAGCTATCAACATTTGTTTCACCGAGACAAACTGCATTGAAGTATTGCATAAAGTGTACACTGCTCATGTTTTCTTAGACTTCTTTCACATACCTACATGCACACACACAATTTGCATGTTCTCATGTTTTAAAGAGAGAAACAGCAGTTTGTTAGTACCATTCCCAAACTTTTCTGGAACACATTTCGTATTGATTGTGTCTGTTCTTTATGCTACTGGGGAAAAAAAAAAAAAAAAAGTTTAGGCAGAAATTTGTGAAGGAAAAAAAAATCAAGGTTTTGGAAAAGGGGAGAGTTTAGCATTTGATTTGTGTGTAGGCCTGCATGTTTTTGTGTGTGCACGTTAAGTATTATATATATGTGTGTGTGTGTGTGTGTGTGTGTATGCTGTTTGTTTCTTCCACAAAATGTTCTAAGAACATCTTAACATGTTGTTTTTCTATTTTATAGTTTTAAGCACCAACTTCATGCAATGATTATGTTTGTTTTTATTTATATAGTGTTAAGCATCATCTTCATGCAGTGATTATGTTTATTACTGGCACTGTCATTTACTGCTTTTTTTTTTTTTTTTTTTTTTTTAGCAGTACTATGTTCTGTGTCAGATTTGTCATTTATAAATTGTTTTCCATCGTTTTATCCTTTAATAACATTTAAGCTGCATCCTCTTATTCCCATAGTTGAACTTCATGTAAGTTCAGTAGTGTGCACAATCCAGTATATTTTACATATGTGTTCTCTTTTCTCCCAGTGATTTGCTAGATTTGGGTGGAAGATTATTAAACGATAATTGATGGAAGGTTATTAGAAGATAATTTACTGTCCTGCTGCTACCTGTTTTTCTCCTTTCAGATCCATACGTCAAAATCTGGCTGTATTTTGGCAAACACCAAAGTGGAGAAGAAGAAGACGAACATCAAAATGCGCACGCTCAACCCAGTGTACAATGAATCGTTCATCTTCGAGATTCCCTGGGAGAAGATCCGAGAGGCCTCTCTGGAAGTCACCGTCATGGACTTTGACAAAGTGGGTCGCAATGAGATGATCGGCAAGGTAATACTCGGCTGCGTCGCAGCGGTCCATGGAGACACGGCATTGGAACGACATGGTTGCCAAACCTCGCCAACAAGTTGCCCAGTGGCATCTACTAAAAGACTGACAATAGAGCCAGCGCCACCGACCCTAAACATCATTCACATGTAGCTCTCGGATGCAGGGGTGACCTTTTTTTTTTTTTTCTTAACAAATTCCTTGTCACAGGAGACTGTAAGGACGACGTATGCAGCCAGTTCTGAGCGACATTTTACTCCATGCCTCCCAAGGTTTATTTGTCACTTTGTGAGGTGCCCACATTCAGAGGTTTCTTCCACACTAGACCCATCCAGTTTGAATGTTCGCTTGATGCTTGTAACTGAGTGGAATTGTTCCTTCCTGTCAAGATGCAGTTGGTGAGTAGATTGGTTACATCAACAGGAACTTTCAGCTCAGTGTTGGTATAGTCTTCTTCAGTTATTTCTCATCTGAGGCAAATAAGTGGGATCTTCCTCCAGATGTTTCAGAACATTCCTCCTGATCTATTTACAGCCGTTGAACCAGTTTGGTTAGGGCTACTTAAAACCGTTTGTATTGTGCTCAAGTCGTATTAGAATTACATTTTCTTTCTGCAGAGGTTTAAAAACAAAACAAAAGAAATTTGGAATGTCATGACAAAGGCAGGGAGTTGCATGGAGTAAAAGTTTCTTCTTTCGACGATGACCCTCTGGAAGTCACCGTCATGGACTTTGACAAAGTGGGTCGCAATGAGATGATCGGCAAGGTAATACTCGGCTGTCGCAGCGGTCCCATGGAGACACGGCATTGGAACGACATGGTTGCCAAACCTCGCCAACAAGTTGCCCAGTGGCATCTACTAAAAGACTGACAATAGAGCCAGCGCCACCGACCCTAAACATCATTCACATGTAGCTCTCGGATGCAGGGGTGACCATTTTTTTTTTTTTCTTAACAAATTCCTTGTCACAGGAGACTGTAAGGACGACGTATGCAGCCAGTTCTGAGCGACATTTTACTCCATGCCTCCCAAGGTTTATTTGTCACTTTGTGAGGTGCCCACATTCAGAGGTTTCTTCCACACTAGACCCATCCAGTTTGAATGTTCGCTTGATGCTTGTAACTGAGTGGAATTGTTCCTTCCTGTCAAGATGCAGTTGGTGAGTAGATTGGTTACATCCAACAGGAACTTTCAGCTCAGTGTGGTATAGTCTTCTTCAGTTATTTCTCATCTGAGGCAAATAAGTGGGATCTTCCTCCAGATGTTCAGAACATTCCTCCTGATCTATTTACAGCCGTTGAACCAGTTTGGTTAGGGCTACTTAAAAACGTTTGTATTGTGCTCAAGTCGTATTATTAGAATTACATTTTCTTTCTGCAGAGGTTTAAAAACAAAACAAAAGAAATTTGGAATGTCATGACAAAGGCAGGGAGTTGCATGGAGTAAAAGTTTCTTCGACGATGACCAGTGTGATGCCACGAAAGACGACGACCCCACTCCACTGAAGGGTGAAGGCTGCCGACTTCATCTCCGAGGTGATCATGTACCAACATTCCCAGAATGTGACAACGCACAGGGTGTCAGGGGGCAGCACTGTGGTACAGGGAACTGCTTGGTGATGTACAAAAAGCCCGGACCCGTGTGTAGAACCTTGTGATAATTGGCCGTGCACTCTCAAATCAGAGCCAGTCAGCTCCCTTGTGTCTTGGTAGTCCTGTCGTGTCTACACCGACATCACCATGTGTCTGTCGTCCAACCATTAGTGCAGTCGTGATGCACCCATCATGCTAGCCCATACATACTTCCTCTTTGAGGATTCATCATCTACATCAACTGTTGACAACCGATCATCATCATCCTGTTATGCTGTATGTTGTAGCAGAATGCAGAAGCGGCTGTTCATGCAGTAACTGTGTGTAGAAGATGACAAAGAGGCCACAAATGCAGGAATTTTTTTTTTCCCCCCCATTCCTGCCACCGACTGTGAAATGAAATGAAACATGCGGTGTGTTCTGTCACTGATGTGCCGTGTGATGTGACGCCAAGTACATGCCAGCATGTACAAATGAGGACCGTTGGTTTTGTTTTGCCCTCCAATGTCAAAACCTATGTAAAGGAGTGTGGAGCCGATTATTTGCAGCAATACACCTTGACTTTGTACTGTTATTTTGGTTTGTGCTTTAGGGTTGGTTGGTTTTTATTTCTAATCAAATTGTGTGTCCACGGACTGTACCTTTGGCATTATTTACACATAAACACGTGAAAAGGGTGGTAAGGAAAGGCATAACAGACAAGAAAGCAACAGTCAAACCACCTGAAATACAAAAGACTTCATCTTTTGGTTGTTTTAAATCCTGAACATAGACGAGAGGTGCAAGATTTTTGATAGGTTTAATTTCTATCTTACATGCTTGCTGCCAGCTTGATGGTTAGAAATGAGAAATGTGCTTGTATCACTAGACGAGTTGCCATGTGTGCATTGTTTATTGTAATGTGCTTCAGTTTGCAGTTGGTAGAGAAAAAGACTACTAGTTTGATGGTGACATACATTGCAAATTACAAAGATCTTGCATCAGATGGAGGAAGCGGATTTATGAGTCAGTTGGCACTAAATGAAAATCAGTACAAAGAACGAAAAGTATATCCATTTAACCCTGATTTACACACCTTTGTGTCACAAATTGCAACCACATGGACATTAACTGTAACATGTTAAGACTTCATCAAAAAAAGTGATTTGAGAATTGAACCCTAGAGGAGGAGAAAAATGAGTTTGTCAGTCTCGATTGCTCATTGATCTACTTCTGATCATATTTCTCATGTCTGAGACAGATTTTTTAGCAGCCCTACGCCAAACATTCTTAGTAGTGTGAATGCATATGAAAGTTGATAGGATTCTATGACCATTTCAACAGTTCAGACTTAATCTCATTTTCACCATATTCTTTTAACAAAAAAATAAAAGATTGGGTTCAGAGATATTCACAGAGTATACACATACAGAAATGTAATTAATCCAGCCTATTGAAATTGTGCCAAACAAGCAATAAACTTCTTCCCAGTAACAAGAGATCTATTGGCACAATAGTAGGATCCAGTGCAACATGCTGCTTATCGCCTTCTGCCCCTAGCTGCTCTGCTTAGGCATGCTTGAGAGAGGACACATTCATCTTTAAAAGAAAACTAAGTATACAGTCTGATAGAATACAACTCAACCATACGATTTTTTTTTTTTTTATGAAAATGTACCACTATTCTAACCTGGGTTTTTAACCTCTCCTTTTTCATCTGTTGGTTTAATCATCTTTGTACAATGTTATCCACAAGAAAAATGACGAAAGAGACATGAACAGAACTTAACAGAATGTGGCTATGTATGATCCCATTATATTTAGGATAGATCCCATGGAGCTGATCATCATTCAGCAAGGCTAATATGTATACGTGGAGTATTCCTTCTGTGTGTACCATTGCAACAGCAATTTCCCCTGGCAAATGGTTTTTTATTTGATAGATCTGTGCTCTGGGGAGAGATTTTTTTTTTTCCCCTCCATTTAGTAAATCGTGTAGGATTTGCAGGAATAAACAAAGCATGTAGGATTAGCAGGAATAAACGGTGAATTAAATGGTGCCCTTGTTAACGTCAAGATTTTCACAAACAGGTGGGAATACAAGTTGAGGACACCTTCGTCGTTTGGACTTTTCCTCTCTAAAACACTTTGGTTCCATTTTAAATTCTGTAAGGGGGTGGAGGCCAGATGGAGATATATCCTGGTCCCCCATGGATGGTGGTCGTGCAAACAGTAAACGAGTCATTCTTACGTAGAAAGTACTGGTAAAACGGCACTGACAAATTCTGCAAGATATGAATGAGGAAGCTCCTTTGAACAGTGGAATGGAGCAAAGGGGACTGAGGCATATGCATCAGATCCATGAACAGTAAGCAGAACTGATGCCTTCCCTCAGAGCATCACTGGGAATATTTTTCTTTGATGTTAATTCCCTTACTTCAACACAAAAGTGTATCGCTAAGAACCAGGATGAACTAGTTGTGCTATACACTTGTACAGTCAATTTTCATTTCCTCTAAAATACCAGGATAAAGTTCAAGTCTGCATGAATATCATTAAAACAGGATTTTTTAACAAATTTATGAAACAAGTGGTTCCAGCGAGGGTCATCTACATTGCAGCCACCCACCCCCTCTCAACAGGGACCGGGGCCGCTACACCTTGCCCCATGTACTTTTCATTGATTCGGTCACGTGACCTGGGTATGTCCCATGGTCGCGTAATCTGAATCGAGTTCACTCAGTCAGCAACAGCAGTGCTGAAGAAGATGGCTGTCGAAAGCTACGAGTGAGGAGTGCATGATGATAGATGATCCTGGGGGGAAGAATTGCATTCAACCCTTAGCAGCATTTTTCTCAAAACGTCCAACACCAACCTTGTGCCCCTGCCATGACCCACCCACTCACTTTCTTTTTTTTTTTTTTTTTTTTTTTTTTAAGATAAACCAAAATCTACAGCGGAAAAACTTTGTACATGATGTAAGCTGTGACAGCAAGCTGCTGTCCTTCCCAGTATGTATGTATGTATGTATATATGTCCCAACAGTGTAATTTCTCAAAGTGAAATGGGACTTTTCGACTTAAAAATATAATCAAGAACAGTATGCATGCCTTAGACAAGTGTAATTTTTTTTTTTTTTGGGGGGGGGGGGGGGGGGGGGGGGGGGGGGGGTCTTGTATCTGGCTAAAGCAGCTGGAACTGAAAGTGATCTTGTCTCTTACTTGCTCACATGTACATTTATGTATTAAACTAAGGCAACAGACTTTTGTGTATCCTTCACAGTCAGCCAGACTATACCAACACATAAAAAGTAAACTAAACATTCTTCACCTTGCACTTTACATGTTAATTTAATTACCACACAGAAATGTGGAACTCGGCTTTCATCATCTTGCTCTTCATGATCAGCAAACTATAACATGACTTGAAAGTAACAACCTTAAAAAATAAATCTAAATCTAGACATGATTCTTCATCCTGCATGTTTACACACATGAAAACATGTTTAAGAAGATTTTACAGAAATGAAACTCAGGATTCACAAGTTCTAAAGGAAGCCACATTTGTTAAATTATCCATAAAAATTTGTCCTTTTGACACGGATCAACTATGGTCCTTCCTGACTGCTCTTGTCCTGTAATAGGAGAAAAAGTACCCCAATAGAAGTGTCCTAAAGTATCCCAAATCTGACGTTCTACCATCTTCAAATATGTACCATTGGATGATATATGCATCATTTCAACATACATAGTTGGATTTAGGACAAGAAAACAAGCTATTCCCAGCCTTTCCCATAAATCAAACTTGAATACTTTAGAAGTTGTGAGCCAATTTTCCATGGCCTTCGGTGCTGGAAAGTTTACAAGGAGGTTAGCCGAAAAGGACAGACACTGACAGAAGTAAAGGTCCGCATTTTCCGCCCATTTACTCTACAATGTCGGGTGGATAGCTTACTTGTGGTCAAAACCAGAATTAAACAATGACTTTTGTTCTTTGGAGGCCATACGCAGTACTTACAGGTCAAATGGTTTTAAACAAACTACCCCCATACTAGGCTGCCCGGCCATGTAGCGCTTCACTTAGAATATAACCCAAACCAACAGGTGCAACTGATCAAAAAAGCTGGATTTCACCCTCCCTCCCAGCCACAGTTGTTACTGAATCAAGATGGCTAAGCAAGATTTTTTTTTCATATAACAAAAGCCTGCACTGATAAGCATATTGCTTCACCTGAAAAATAGTGCCCGTACATCAAGAAAACTTGAGAAATATGATGCAGCGCCAATGCCATGCTATTGGTGTACAATAGTTGTCTGCATTCGTTTAAGGTTCAGTATCTACACTTGAAAATCTGCTCCCAGTCGCATGGAATTTCAACATTGGAAAAATAGATTTAGCACATTGTCCTGTTGTTCTTCCTTCAATTTTACCCAAAAGCAACTATCAACGAGGACTTTGAGGGGAAAAGTGTGAACAGGAATGCTTTTGATCAGTAATGAAATATGTAAGGGTTAGTTTCAAACCATTTAATTTGTACAGACTTTAGAATTATCCTTGTTGTATGCATGTCATGTACAGTATAATTATGGACCGTGTGAACGGACCATCCTGAGCTAACTAGCAAGTTACTGCATGGTTATGCTTTTCCACTATTTACTGTTTTACGCATGCAGTCATTTTACATTCCAACTTTTGGGGGGCACTGCCAGATTGATATGCTCAATACTGTTTTATATCTTCCGCGTTGGCTGAAGCATTTTGTCCATTAAAGAGTTGTTTGAACTATCATGTCTTTAGTGAAGCAATGTGCAGAACAGGCAACGCATAAATTTCAATATCTACTTGCAGAGATGCAACATACACATATTTTAATACCAAATTCAAAAACCATCAACTAAAATTTGACTTCCCCCTATTCATCATAATTATACTGATAAACAAGTATGTGTGGCAGTTACTAAATCTATCCTATGTTGCATTATTTGTCACTGTGCCACATCCTCGTCTACTGATCCCCCCCCCTCCCCCGGCCTTCCCAGACTTGCATTCATAAGCTTTACATGAACCTGAAGGAAATGGCAAATCTAAAATTTGGGAAAGGGATGCAAGACCCTTTACACAATTTAAATAAACCTACAGACTTTCCGATCCCCTTCCATCCCACATAAAGGTACTGCACAAAGGCATTTTGTTAATACGGTGACATTGTTGTTTACTCTGTTACCAGTGCCCCCAATCCTTCTCTTCTTTTCCTTTGTACATAACTGTGATGAAATCAAATATATCAAATTACTTTCGTTTGTTATTCCTGCCTAAACTTGAAAAAGCCAGTGTAACGCTCAGTAATAACAAGAGCTGGAAAACAGCATGCACTCTCATGCTCAATGAAAACCTGTGTTTAGAAAAAAAAAAAAAAAGAAAAACTATTAACATTCAATACGGTCACACCTATCTGCAACAGCCTCTTTAGACACAGTTAAGCATAACACACTGACAGCAAACACAGCTAAAACTGGGACAGGAAGAACCATGCCAATCATGCAAGGAAAGCAATCCCAACGAAGGGGAAGCATGCAGTGGTATCCCCTATTCAAGTTTCCAGTTTGTAACTGTTAATAAAGTTCTTCTGAAAGTCAACAATGATGTCCAGATGAAGACGAACATGATGTTGACAGACATCACAAATAAACAGCATTCTATGAAAAGTTATGCTTGTTGTAAACTTTTAACACCATCAACTACAAAAATTTTCTGTGTACAGATGTAAATAGATGTCCATCCATGAATGATCATACGTGTGTTCTGTGTCTATTATCCAAATATAGGTACATGTACCTCCTAAATCTAGAGAAACTTTTTACACAAAAAAAAAATGGCTGGAGCATCTATGTTTGTGACTAAACCATGAAACTACACGGATGTTAAGTGTTTGTCAGACAAAAGCACTGAGAATAAAGTTGCGATACCAACTGGGTTTCAAGTGTATGGTCATGTGTGTGCGTCTGTGTGTTTGCTTGTGTGTGTATGTGTTTGCAAATACCACATAAACAGCAGAACAGTCCACTGGCACACCAGCCTATAGCATGTCTGTACACATAAAAAAATAGTACTGTAAGAAAAAAAAAAAAAACAAGTATCAGTACTGGGATAACTTACTTTGGCTTCCACTGCAAAGACACCAGTACAAGGGTGAAACCAGGAAAAAATGAAAAGCAGGAAGGCAGGGGGTCAGGCAGGGTCAAGGGGCAGAACTCCTTGTCAAAGGTCAGGAGGCAAAGCCCCCTGAAGCTGAAGCGTTTCTACAACTTTGATAAGTAAATCTGGGCATTTGTCGACACCTTACTTCTTACCATGCTATCCACAAGACCACCATTAAAACTAACATAATGTTACTGACCTGTATGCAATGGAGTTCACTGATTCAAATACCGGAGGTAGCAATAATTTTTGTGGGACTATAATTTACGTTTACCAGTTTGAACTCCAGAAATAGTTTGTGGTGACCAGAATTTGTGCATCTGGTGTTAGAAAAAACTCCCTTGTATGGAAAACTAGACTTTCTTCCCCCTTCAATTGAAAATTTGTGTGATCTTGTTTTATCCCACAGGAAGTTGAGCCTGCAACCCTGTATCTCAGGGGGAAGGGGTGAGAATAGCAAGTGGGTGGGGTGGAGGTTATTGATGCAACAGGTATGTGACTTGGCTCATAAACTGTGAAAATATAAAACGATACTTGGATTTAAACCTTGACGCCCATACACATAGTTCTTGAAGAGTCCAAGACAAATTCCTATAACTTCAGCAATAGTCCTTTCTCAATGTCTTCCATCCACCACACTGTTCATCTGATCTTTCGTTCTACTTTTTATCACATCTAGCAGCCTCATCGTCTTTTTTAACAAATTTCATCAAGCTCCGACACTGAATTACTCATGAAATATCGCAGTTTGAAACCATTTTGCATGGTAGTTAGGTCTCGCGCAACTTCAGTCAGTTTAGATCTTACGGTCATTACCACAGCAAATCCTACCGACGGAAGACATCTTTGAGAAACTGGATGTTGCATGAATGATTTTTCAACATTTGTTGCATTTCTCAAAACTTCCTTTTGTGTTTCTTTTGTACACCCCCATAACCGGAGCTGTACAAGTGTACAAAGACGCAACACAAAGGAAGTGATCAAAAAAACATCTGGAAAGCTGTGTATCCCCACTTCCCTCCATCATTTGAACCCCCCCCCCCCCCCCCCCCCCTTCCCCTTACATTTCCCATGCACTCACATGACAAACAAGCGCAAGCGTACCCACTGATGCATTTGTACCTCTCACACATCTGCTAATGTCTTTGTGGCACACATAGGTAGACGTGTAGAAAGGTTTTGACCAAAACAAAGTGCAGCCTAGTTTTGGATGCAAGTGGAAGACCTACCACCTCTGATGAAGCAGTTTCTGGTTGAATGTGCCATAGAACTACGTGATCTGGCAGCAGCGGGTCAAGAAATCAGCTGCACGTGCTTGCCCTCCGTGTCGTCCAGAAACAAGGTGCTGAACACGTCGTTGACAAAAAAGGGATGATACTTGCAGGCACGTTCACAGTCGGGGCAAAAATTGACCTCACAAAGCTGTGGAACCATGCAGCGTTCACCTGCTCTCACATACACAGGAAAGAACACTGATTATTAGACGGGCTTTCTCAAAAAAAAAAAAAAAAAGTGCAGCTCCCTGAACGGCTAGTAAAATGGCAAGACTAGTGAAAGAGTTCAGTCTGCTTCCCTTTTCAAAATTTCATATGGTAAAGTCTTTCTGTATACTATGTAAAACAACTGTTCAACCTTAACCCGCTGACTGCGATGGGCCACGATCGTGGCTTTACCGCCCGACTGCGTTGGGCCACGATCGTGGCTCAGACGAGAGAACCGTTATACCACCACTGCTAAACATCTGGGGTGATCAGTTCACGTGACTCGCTAGTATCCATTGTGTACCGGCAAGCCTTGTCAGTCAGTTATCTCGAAGTTTTTCGTTGGTTTTGACTGAAATAATGAGTGAATCAGCGACCGAGTCGAACAGGAGTTGCGTGGAAGTGGCACGAGTGAACAATCAGTTGCCGAAGGCGAACGAAAGCGAAGCGGGTGAGTGGATAAACTTTGATTATTTCGTTTGTCGAGTGATGGAACACTTGCTGCGTGCAGTCATTGGTTATTTTACATTTGTTGGTCCGCCACACATGAATGAAGGGGGGGGGGGGGGGGATGGAAGGGGGTAGGGTACATGGTTACTTACAGGAGTGATAGGCTTTGGCCTGATCAAACTAGAAGATCGTTTCTGGGTGATTGCAGGTGTTTTGAAAGCACTTTAGAGATGACTAAAAGTGGTGACTTGAAGAGAACAATTTATAACTTTTGTTTGTTTTTTTTTTTTAGTTGGAAAACAATGTGGACGTGTCACGAGTGGGCGTGTCTCCAATGAAAGCTATAGCCCCCCCCTTCCTTATATGCTGGTGATTCAGATTTTATTCTTATTTATGATTTTATGCATGACTTCATTTTTCATAGAATGAATAAATAATGCTGGTCATATTTTTTTTCTTTCTGAAAATCAGACTAATTAGTGGAAACTGAGTCAAGCTCTCTGTAACAACTCTTGCACATTATGAAACAATGAAATGAACAGAAGACTTAGGATATATGTTTTCTTGTTTGATCAGAATCTGGAAGCACTACTGCAGAGGAGAGAGATGCTGAGACTGAGAGTGAAGGTGTAGAAGAGAAAGAGGAACTGTGCTGCTGGCCATCCTTCTCATGTGCACTCTGGCTGGGAATGTTGTAGAGGTGACGTGGGACTCTGCTCCAAGTGCTTTTCAGCCTTCCACAGAAGACCAAGGCCCTAACTTTGTTCTGTGTCTTCCAAGGACATGTTCTTCTTTGTTTTCTCTCAAGTTTCAAGTGTTTTGACATTCAAGCAGGAAAAATGTGGTGTTTCAAACAATGTGACTGACGTTTTGGATTACCTTTTCGCCATTGTTCTGGATTACACTGTGAAGAATATCTTCATCTCCCATCAGGGTACTGTCTTGTAATTATTTTTTTCAGATTCTTCATTATCTCTAGTTTACAAAAACATATAGTTTTACCTATCTAGCTTCAAGACAAGCCTGCACAAACCCCATTTCCTTGTATAGTGAAATTTGATTGTCCGGGATGCTGAATTATAGGTACATCATTTGAGGCACAATTGATTATACATAGCTCAAGTCAAGAGAATTATCATCTTTCCCATGTTTCAAGCACATATTTTGTCTTCATTTTATCTCCAGTCTAAAGTGTTTAGGTAGTACAGAAGAAAAACTGTGTCTCTCCTAACATTTGACATACTTTTTCAAATAACTTTTTCAGAAATTTTGTCTGCTTATATTTTGAGGTCAGTCTCCAAGTAGGTACCACGTATTTTCAGTTATTTCACTAGATTCTACAACATCTCTAGTTTCTAAAAATGTGTAGGTTTGCATATCTAGTGCAAATAATATGTATGCAGAAGCCAAATTCTCAAGTGTGGTGTGTGACGAGTTTCCCGTTCTAGATTTTAACATTTCTTTAAAGTATAAATTGATATACAGAGCACTGTGAGGGTTAACTTCACATGCTTTTGTCATCGATTCTTTCACCTCCACTGTGAGATAAATGCAGTAATGAATCTATTTTCAGAGACAACTGTTACAACCGTTTTACATTTTCTTTCAGTAATGGACACTTTTGATTTCTGACACAATACACGCACAACATACACAAGTGGTTACAAACCCATGTTGCCTGTGAACTCTGTCTCCAGCACAGCACAAGGAGCAGAATGACTACTGCAATAAATTTCATCAACACAGCCGTCCAATTTCCAATCAATACATAATGGATGTCCTTCGAACACTTCCCACCCCAAACTCAACCATCACTGACCAGCAGTGAACAACCAAGTCGGGAAAGAGCAGGGAAGGGCAGGAAGGAGGGTGGATGGGGGGTGGGGAGGGGAGAGTGTGTGCTTGTCAATCTCAGAACTGTAAACAGCTTCCATCACACGCATAGACACATTTACTTCTGGCACTGAAATTCTATCTAGAGTGGCTTGCATTCAAGTGGCTCAACCTTATCTTCTTCATTGATCAAGTGTTTGACGATCGTCGCTCCTATCTTCATCCATCTGTTCCTCACAGAATCATCAATTTCTTTGTCTGAACAGCACCAGCTGACAGTCTGAAAATATATGGTGAACAATGAACCAGCAGCAGTTGTACCTCAGCTTGTAATTTGCAAGGTTTTCATGTTAGGAGATGCAAAACAAAACATAAAACGTTTTCTTTCTCAAGGTTTTTCTACTTCTTCTTTGAAAAGATGGTATAAAACTAATGGAAAAATCCAGTTCATATTTTGAAATGTCAGAAAATCATCAATCATCGGACAATTGTCATGACTTATGTGAAAAATCGCCAATCATCGGGCAACTGTTATGACTGTTACACAGAACAGTTTGAATGAGCACAAACACACTTAAGACACACACACTTTGTTTTTTTTTGTTTGTCTTTCTGTTTTGTTTTTTTTTGCTTTTTTTTTGTTTGAGTGTGGGTTTTTTTGTTTTTGCGAGGGAAAGAGGGCGGGTTGTCTTCACTTTTGAAAGACTTTTAAAAAATAACACAAAGACACACCTCCACACACTTACTCAATCCACATACCCTCTTTTTTCCCCTTTAACATCTTCCACAACCCTCCCTTCCTCCCTCCCCACCAAACTACTCACCCGTGGGGGTCCTGTCCCATTTCAGCAGTAGGTCCACAGCGTACATGGCGCGTGACTGGGGGGAGTGGGCAATGCCCTGGGGGGGAGGCATGGACACGGCTGCCTCAAACAGCTCGCGCAGCATCTCAAAGATGGACCCCTGTCACCCAAACCTCACTTGGTCACAGTCTGCTGTGCTCCACTGGTCAGACTTTCTGTGGCAGCTGATTTTCTTTGTGTATATGAGCACACCTCTCTTCCCACTCACTCTCCCACCCCACCCACCCACACACACACACACACACACACACACACACACACACGCACGCACTTTTTGACTATCCCGCCACATGGACAGCCATACTCCGACTTCGGGGGATTTTGGAGACTGATAACGTTATGCTAGGAGCTCGTCACAACTGAGGACAATCCCCGCTTAACTACACAGAGCATAACAACATTTTGATGTAGCCTTGGTGTTCTAGCCTATGTCAATTGGCCTGACACAGCCTTAGGCCAAGGCGGGCTGCAATGTTCGAACAGCCAAGTTGGCCTTATAACGTCTGTAAGTCATTGTAATGTGCCATTTTACATTATAACCATTAGAGCCCAGCTGACTGCACAGAGCCTCTTCAAGGCTGTCAAACCCACACAGGAGTCATACCACAAGACAAATAAGACCATCACACAAAAAAAAACATGCATCCTGAAATAGAAACAAGACCATCACAAACACACACACACACACATGCCATACACACAAACACATTCTGAAATAGAAACAAACAACAAACTGCAGCACAACATGGAAGAAGCCCAGCTGGCCGTATTATTTCCTGATACCGACAGCAAAGGAGAAGCATGACTACATATGTAGCAGGGAACTTTCAGTTCCAGTGAACCAGTTAAGCCCAGTTGCCTTCCTTTACAGATGGGGAATAAGTCCCAACACTCTCCTGCAACCCCTGTCAATGGATACAAAATGATGACATAATAAAATCTTCCTTTTTTTTTTTTTTTCAGTGTTCATGAAAACTGTGCATGGATGATGATAGTCAATGTGCCTGTGATGAGCAAGCTGAGGGAAGAGACCTGAGATTCAGACGAAAACAAATGGCATAAACATAAAAAGTGTCTCTGGAAGCAATGTGTATAATGAAAGAGTCTTGTTGCCAACCGAACCTACCACCTTGGTGAAATTCTCACATCTCATGGAGCCAAGAAACCTTCAAGTCGGGTGTGTGACCAGAGAGAATTAAGGATGCACACACTCAATGCACACTTTAGAAGCTGCTCTAATAACAGCTTTACATTCTAATCCAGTTTTACTACAATCCATTCCAAGCCATGACAATCAAAAGTATGTCCAACTGTGAAATCACACTGAATGATCGCAACAAACAAAAACAAAAAATTGTTGTTGGATAAAAACGAGTCATGTTTGAGTCTGTGGAGATTTCATCAGACTGAGGATATGACATTAAGAAATTCAAATGGTGCAAAAATATTTTGCCTCCATATAAGCAGGATAGATTACAAACAAAGGAAGAAATGGAAGAGAAGTTAACAAACAGAAACACAAACAACAGAGAACAGGTGGGTGTGTGTTGGAAATGATAAGAACAAAGGGTAGACGATGAGAAGGTTACAAAGAGGGAAAATAGAAAAAGAAAAAATGCATATAAACAAAATGCAAAACAAAAGACAGGTAAAACTCGAACAGTTAAATGAAATAAATCTACACATAATTACAATATACAAAAAAAAATAATGTAAAAATATATTTGAAAAAAATAAATATATATAACAAGATACATTCAACCAATCATCAATACATGGAATAACCAACCCACCATGTCAAATTTGTTTCACATTGTCACAAAATGCCTTAATGTAATCTCCTTACCAACAGCCTGAAAAAATTAATATGGAACAAAAACACATGGCTTTTTCTCCACAAAAGAGTAATATCTCATCAAAATCTTCAGAGCTGAAGTTCTGAAATTGTTTATTGGGTGTGCATTTTTTTTTAACCCGGTCTTCCCTGAATCTTCATTGCTTGAACGTTACTTGGTGTAGAGGGGTTAAGCTTCCTTTTTCTTGGGACAAAAAAGGGTTAACAACAGACGATGATGAAGAATCTTACCTCCACAGATGACAAGGGAAATCTGGGTACTGCTGCTCAAACATGGGAATGAACTCATCATAGTGAATCTGTAAAAAGACAGCACTAGTGTAAAAATGTCAGTCTGTATGTGTGTGTGTGTGTGTGTGTGTGTGTGTGTGTGTGTCTGTCTGTCTGTCTGTCTGTCTGTCTGTCTCTCTGTCTCTGTCTCTCTCTCCATCTGTCTCTCTCTGTGTCTCTGTTCTCTGTGTGTGTGTGTGTGTGTGTGCGCATGTGTGTGTGCAGTCGTGCATGTACAAAAAAGACACAAGTGCATGCACATGCACGTTACTCTAATGACATCCACCACACTGCTACGCCCATACACATAACGGCATACATGCATATATCGATTAACATATAACAGTGCAGGGGAGGTCAGGCATGGGGAAAGGAAAGAAGAGGGAAGGGACATGCAAGAAAAATTGAAAGAAAGGATAAAAGGACAGACGAAGACACAGAAGTAGGAGGTATACAGAGGGCTAGTGTAAAAAGGGAGAGAATGAGGGGACAGGGGATGGCATAGGGGGAGGCTAAAAACAGACAAAGAAATTACGTTGTGGCTACTGCTGTTCTCACTTTTCAATGTACGTTTGTTACAGAGCTCTGTACAGCATTATCAACATAAAAATCTACCCATATCCTCTGACCTTTTCCAGGACCAAAATCTTATTGTAACTGAAAACTGCACAAGAAGCTGAAACTTTAAAGTCTTTTCAGTGAATGCATCCTCCAAACCTTGATGTTCCCGAAGCAATGGGCAATTTCTTGACTGGTCCAATTCAAAGGCTGAACCAACTTACTGCAGTATGTTTCTCAAAATCCCTTCAGTGGGGTAGAAAGTTTAGGCTACTGCCGACTCCAAATCCTCCTCTGTGTGAACTGGCAGCTGTGCACAGGCCCAGTGAAGAATAGACAACCACCAGCAGTTCAATCCCCATCCTAGACAATTACAAAGGACCCCCACCACCTCCACAGCAGCAACCAAACAATCCACCTCCACCCACCTAACAGAGTGGGCTTCAACATTGTGTGCAGACTTGTGTGGAACCTTTCTTTGACCAGAGACAGCATCTGTACAGTGGTGAATTTTAGACAAGCCCCTTCTTCTTCAACACCTGGCTGAGAAAGCAGACTTGTACACAGTTCAATGGGTAGAATGAACAAAGAAAAACCTGTGGAGCTCGATTTTGTACCCTCTAAGATGTTCTGATTTAACATGTAAGCATACAAGCAAGCAAGTGCACACATGCAACGCATGCACATGCAAAAGCAATTACTCACCTGCTTCAGCTCTGTGGGAATGTAGTTCATCACCGTGAAGTGCTTTTCATACTCATGGAAACTGTCCAAGGAGAAGGCCCTGAAACACAGTGCAGCAGCATACTGACAACAAAACCACAGCTGTTACTGTCCTCAATAAGACAGTATCCTGAGTACTATGTGTCAGAATAGGTAAAGCTGTCCAACAGAAAAGTAACTCTCCAGCAGCACAGTGTCCCCTCTGAAAAGGTTGCTCCTGATTACCTGAAACTGACCTCCCATTGTGGACTGCCGGAACCATAACTGGGGCAGTACAGTTCCTGATGTAGTTGTGTACAAAATAAGTCTGAATAAGGTGTTGGAGAGCGATGCCACAGATAAGATAGGCCCTCCCATTTCCCCCTCCCCCAAAATGAAAAAAAAAATTTAAATCGCCATCCGTCCTGGCTCAATTGAGGTATCATCGCTGACTAACATCTCAGTAAGATTGAATCTTAAACATGGTCTTTGAATGAATTTTGGTGGATTTTGTTTTACTCTGTAAACCAGCTCCAACCCAGTCATCTTGTACATGCTCTGTGCCCTAGTGCACTATGAGCTACAAATTTGAATGGCTATCCACTTAACAATTTATAATCAATTATTTTGTCACACTACAACGATGTCAGTCAAAAGCAAGACATTGTTTCCCTACTTCTTTATTCCTCTGCAAGAATTTAAAGGTTCACCATTGGAGAGTTTTAGTGTATGTCACCATACCACTAAAGTAGCCATATGCTGTCTTTGGGAACACTCCCCCCCCCCCCCCCCACCCCCCAAGTCTTAAATCATTTTGTCTTCTCTGTTGGTTACTCAAAAACAAATTTTAAAAAAAAAAAAAAAAAAACCAAACCCTGTCTGAATGTTAACGGACAAGATTTTCATTGCAGAGCACCGTTACGATTCACATCAGCCAATCCACCGATGGCATCAACTGATAAAGTGCCTGAATATAGGAAATGCAAAGACATTTCTTTTTCTTTCTTCCATTTTTTTCCCAAAATGTTTTCTTTTCATGACTAGTAATTATCCCCCCTGCCCCACCTTTTTTTTTTTTCTTTCCTCTGCTTCCACCCTCTCCATCACCTCTCCTCTCCGAGTCTATAACCCCACCCCACCCCCCTTCCCTCCTCTTCCTTCCCCATCCCCACCACTCTTCTCTCTCCCCTCTCCTCTGCAGTATCCCATCCTCACATGAACAGCATCTTGGACAATGCAGGCTTCACTCACACGTTGGCAAAGCGCAGCCAGAAGACCTTGTAGGCATACAGCTTCAGGGGCTGGGCTGAGCGCAGCAGCACGATGTAGCGGATGTCAAACTTCACCTTCCCCACGTCGCCACGATCAAACAGCACAGGGTTCTCCACGTACTTGCTTGCTACCTGGTTTCAGGAGAACATTTTCTAAGTCCATGACTATTCTCACGATTTCATCTATCCGAATCTAGTCACAAACCATTCTAGCTGCAGTTGGCATTGTTGGTAAATACTCTTCTTTTTTTCAATTTACTGCATATATCATTATGCTGCTGATGATTCTGATTTTTATCTAAAGACGTTTGCAAGATTATAACACTGTGCACGTAAAACCCAGGGGAGTTTGGGGGAGAACAGGTTTTCACTTCCATCTCATCTAAATGGATCTGTGCAAACACCTATCATGAATATCTAACTTTTATTCAAAACACAATGTTTGCAGAGGCACATTAACAGTCCACATCAAGAGAAAGAGAGTCCAATCCCAAAATCCTTCACATACACTCTTGTCGTTTAAGGAACCATCCTCTTGCTCACAGATCAGGTTTAAGATAAACAGTGTTCAAGTCACAGCGACAGAGAGAAGTATTCACAACAGCCATCACTATCTGTCTGTGCACTGTATTGTTGGAAGGGTGAGGAGACTTAAGGGGTGAATAGGCTGGCCCTGAGCGTACCTTAGGTCCTGTTTCTGGCAGACGTACAATACAGTCGAGATTGTCGGAAATCGTGATGTCCATGCCCGTGTGCCAAGTTCCAGGGCTTGCAGATCCAGGTGTTGTCCAGGCCTCTGAAACAATCTCAACTGGTCAACACCTATGAAAAAGTCTCATACAATTAGGTAAAAACATCTCAAACCAAAGCTAGATTCTGAACAATCTGCATCTTTCAAACAATCCCACATAAACAGTTGCATAGAATCTTGAAAACTAAAACATGATTCTGAGTAATCTGAATCACTGAAATGATTTCATGATTTTCCTAGACTTCTGTAACAATCCTATAGTTGTTAAAACCTTAGAAACAATCATCACATTTTGTCAAAACTGATGATGTAACCGAATGTTTGTCTGAACCTTTATAACTCTTTCCTTACATACACTAGTGCAGCCATTCTTTCCTAGCATGGTTTGTGCACCCACTGATTACGTAGCATGCTTCACAATTTGCTTTTTCTTTTTTTATTAGGCCTCCAACCTTTATTGATATTCATTACTTTTTTGGGGGGGGGGGGGCTGTCCCACCTTCTGTACCACTTCTGTACCCACGCTGCTCATTCTGACATCCCACCCACAGAAGCAGCCTGACGTGGCCCACCGCAGTCCCAGCGCAGGTAATCCACAGGGAGCAGCCAATGTCAAGCCGTCAAGAGGCAGTTTCTTGAAGGAGACACTGCTGCCGAGTCACTTCAGTGGTGTTCAGTGGTGCCTGTTCTGATCCAACTTATGCAGGACACACCACCTATTAAGCCCCCTACTGACGACAATAATTGCTTAGTCACAGAGCCGGCATGAGTGGGCTCTCCCTCCAGAGGGTGCCACCACATCCGTCCAATGGACAGCCCCCATGGACTTGCCAATGCCCATGACCCGATAGACGTGAAGAGAACATCAAAACTGAGGTCACCATGAGAACAGGGCATGAAGGGCCAGAAAATTTGAGACTTTTTCATGCGATCGAAGAAAATGAGGATGATGATGAGATGATGCTACAGATTTCCATTCCAGTTTAAGACTACATTACAGGGCTGTATTCTGTGTTTACTTTCATCAACCAGGCCCAAGAGATACAGATACCTGCAGTGGTGGTCAGGCAGTTTGAGCAACACTCTCATAGACGCATTCATTAAGTGGATGAAACTCAACTGTGTGGTCCCAGTCTTTCCCAATTGATCCGTAGCAAACTCAACTCAGGGTAGGAGCCAGTCAGGGCAGAAAAATCAACTGACTCTAATGGGAATCGAACCCACGACACTAACCACGACACTAACCACTTCGCCACTGTAGCTGGTGATACTCATTACTTTTGGATAGGTGAATTCAATGTCTACACCTTAAATTAGTCTTACATACTAATAAAGAAAAAAATTGTTTGCTGTGCATTCATACTGTAGAGCAAAGTGCTTTGCATACCTCTGGAGCCTGTAGACCAGTGGTATGTTGGGACAAAGTTAAAACAAAGCCACATTTGTCTGAAAGCTTTAAACAGCCCAACACACTTCTCTGAATTTCTAACTTAAGGCCATACTTGACACTCACATAAAACCAAATTTGTCTGAACCACTAACACAGTCCCCGACTTCTCCCAACCTCTCACATAATGCCACATCTGCCTGAACCAATGACATAATGCCACATCTGCCTGAACCCATGACATAATGCCACATTTGTCTAAACTTCTGACAATGCCACGTTTGACTGAACCTCTGACGTAGTGCCACATTCAACTAAACCCCTAACACAACTCCACACTGGTCTTAACATTTCATACAACCATGACAATGCTATGCCTGACTGAACCCTTGTCATAATGCAACATCTGTCTAAACCTCTTGTCAAACTCCTACAATCTTCTGGTGATAACATCAACAGTTCAGGATGTACTATTAAAGCCAAAGGGAGGGTGGCGGTGGAGAGAGCGGATATTCCAACCATAAAAAAAAAAAAAAAAAAGGAAACAGAAAAAGAAAAAAAAATAAATGCAAATTACCCCCTCCTCACAATCACCTATTTTCGTCACTGTCACAGTGGTTTTATAACACAGAAACTACCAATTTACAAATTGACACTGCCATCGAATTATTTCACAACCCTGAAAATCACTCACTCTTTTTCACGAGTTTGGAAGAAAGAAACAAACTGTGGCAATTCCGTTTCTAAGTTGAAGGTTGGCGGCAACCATTTTGGCTCCAAAGCCAGTGGACTGGATAGAGGCTTTTTAGCCTCCCTCCGAGACACGATGGCCAGGAGGTCTTTGATGGTCAGGACCATTTCACAGGGAAACTGGTTGATGTGGCGCCCTGGATGGTTGAGGCTCAGTTCTCTGGAAGGGTAAGATTACATGCTCAGTCACAAAGTGACACAATTTCAGTGACAGACATAGCCACAGTAAAGCAGCAGTTGAGGAAAAGAGAATGAGAAAAAGTGACAGTGAGTGAGTGAATGAGAGGGACTGTACATGTGTGTATGCAAGTGTGTGTGTGTGTGTGTGTGTGTGTGTGTGTGTGTGTGTGTGTGTGTGTGTGCGCGCGCGCGCGTGCGTGTGCGTGTTCGTGTGTGTATGTGTGTGCGCGCGTGTGCACGTGTGAGAGACATAGACAGGATTGGGGAAGAGTGGAAAAGAGGAAGAAGAATGTGTCTGTGTGTTCCATGTGTCTTAAGTGTGAGTGCTTGTGCATGTATGCATACGTATGTGCGTGTACTCGCATGCATGTATGTGTGCATGTGTTCAGGTGTGTGTGTGCATTCAAGCTGAGTGCATCCATGCCTCTATGTGTATGATTGCAAGCCAAGTGTGCAATGTTCAAACATGTGCAAGCCTCTTATACAAACAAACATTAACTGATACATGTTATCTGTATGTGTAGACAGAGTCTCAAGTTATGCACATGCACTTGTTTTTCTAAGACTGTGCACGTACAGGGCCAAACACAAGACTGTGCACATACACGGCCAAACACATAATCACAATCAAACAATCCACTGAAGTATAGCACATTAGGTTTTATCTTGACTATCTTTTTTTACATCAGAACTAGTTGTTCCGCTACAATGTTAACATGTATACATGTGTGCACTCAAAAGCCTCCACACCTATAATGAAACAAAACAGCAAATGATAAACTGAACGATGCAAACATACAACACACACACACACACACACACACACACACACACACTCACTCACTCATAATCCTTGAAGGCCTGACAAATCCATTCGATGTCCGAGTCTTCAGGGGTGTCAACCAGAACAAAGCGATCATCCGTCAGAAACTCCCTGAAGTTCTGATAGCTGACAAACACACGCAGCTTCCGGTCTTTCGGCAGAGGAAGGTACATGATGTTGGGGTCTGGCAGCGTCTCTGCTACCTTGAATTTCTGTGTAGAAATGTAACATGGCTTCATTACCAGCAATGAACATTACTTTCTTAAACAAAGTGCTCTTTCTTCTCACCCCTGAGAAAAATGTAAAATCTCATACAGTTCTGAATCTTTTTTTTTTTTTTTAAACAATCTTTTTCTCTAAAAGTTCCATCTAATATGGCATGCTTACTAGCAATTGCTAGTGCAGAATCTGTCATGAGTACTATTCCTTGGGGGGAGGGTGGGGGGAAGAGGGCTGAAGGGCAGGCAGGAGGCGGCAGAGGGCATCAACCTAAAGTGTCGGAAATATCAAATTGTTGATTGTGGACACTCAAAGGAAGAACCTGAGGCACAAAATTAATAAACTCACCTCTAGCAAAACGACCAGTTCCACTTCCCTCATTCTGTACTAAACACATTCAAACTATGTGCTTCAACTTGCTTTCATCTGCATAACTGATGACACTTGTTGCCAAATATGTGATTCCGAGTTTTCAATCATACTTCTTTTCTTATAACATATTTTGACATAGACTTCCCACTGCTCGCTTTCCTGAAGATTTTCCCCCCTATGGATTTGCAGAAACAAAAGTAAAGGAGGAATTCCAAGGTAAAAACATAATCAGCGGGCATGACTGTAGAACAGTCTTAAAACTAAAATATACCACACAGAAAGTATGAAGAATGCCTAAGTATCGAAATGTTAAAAAAAAAAAAATAACAGTAAAATGCCAAAGATCATGGCTTAATAAAAAGCTGATGAGTGATTCTACCTGAAAATATTCGGCAGAAGGCTCCATCTGAGTGAAAGGGACATGGCTCATGTCACTGGGCTCCCAGGGCTGAGACAGAGCCTGCTGCATCAGCTTCTCTGAGCTCCGGCAGTACACACGGTTGATTGTCAGCTCCTCTGGACATGACATGAAAGTTCCAATTAAGCATGCAACTGCCACTTTGATGTAATGAATTCCTACAGATCTGGCTTAGAGACTTACGTTGTCAAACAAGTAAAACATCTCTGAAGTAATCTGAAAGTTCAAATGAGCATGTAACTGCCACTTTGATGTAATGAATTCCTACAGATCGGACTTAGAGACTTATGTCATCGAACAAAGTAAAACGTCCTCTGAAGTAATCTGAAAGTTCAAATGAGCATGTAACTGCCACTTTGATGTAATGAATTCCTACAGATCGGACTTAGAGACTTATGTCATCGAACAAGTAAAACGTCCTCTGAAGTAATCTGAAAGTTCAAATGAGCATGTAACTGCCACTTTGATGTAATGAATTCCTACATGTCTGACTTTTTAAAAAACTTCATATTGTCAAACACATACAACATCCTATCATGACTTGAATTTTTTTGTTGTCGTTTGCATAACCCTGTTTAAATATCATAGGTGTGTATAGGTGTGTATAAAGTGTGTGTGTGTGTGTGTGTGTGTGTGTGTGTGTGTGTGTGTGTGTGTGTGTGTTTGTGTAGATTATGTGCGAGCATGTGTGAGTGTGTTCATGTTGTGTAAGTGTAAGCATGTTGTGCAAGTGTGTGCATGTTGTGTAAGTGTGTGCATGTTGTGCAAGTGTGTGCATGTTGTGCAAGTGTGTGTGCATGTTGTGCAAGTGTGTGCATGTTGTGCAAAGTGTGTGCATGCTGTGCAAGTGTGTGCATGCTGTGCAAGTGTGTGCATGTTGTGCAAGTGTGTGCATGCTGTGTAAGTGTGTGTGCTTGCTGTGTAAGTGTGTGTGTGCATGCTGTGTAAGTGTGTGCATGTTGTGTAAGTGTGTGCATGTTGTGTAAGTGTGTGCATGTTGTGTAAGTGTGTGCATGCTGTGTAAGTGTGTGCATGCTGTGCAAGTGTGTGCATGTTGTGCAAGTGTGTGCATGTTTGTGCAAGTGTGTGCATGTTGTGCAAGTGTGTGCATGTTGTGCAAGTGTGTGCATGCTGTGCAAGTGTGTGCATGCTGTGCAAGTGTGTGCATGTTGTGTAAGTGTGTGCATGTTGTGTAAGTGTGTGCATGCTGTGTAAGTGTGTGCATGCTGTGTAAGTGTGTGCATGCTGTGTAAGTGTGTGCATGCTGTGTAAGTGTGTGCATGCTGTGTAAGTGTGTGCATGCTGTGTAAGTGTGTGCATGCTGTGCAAGTGTGTGCATGTTGTGCAAGTGTGTGCATGTTGTGCAAGTGTGTGCATGTTGTGCAAGTGTGTGCATGCTGTGCAAGTGTGTGCATGCTGTGCAAGTGTGTGCATGCTGTGCAAGTGTGTGCATGTTGTGCAAGTGTGTGCATGTTGTGCAAGTGTGCATGTTGTGTAAGTGTGTGCATGCTGTGTAAGTGTGTGCATGCTGTGTAAGTGTGTGCATGCTGTGTAAGTGTGTGCATGTTGTGTAAGTGTGTGCATGTTGTGTAAGTGTGTGCATGTTGTGTAAGTGTGTGCATGTTGTGCAAGTGTGTGCATGTTGTGTAAGTGTGTGCATGCTGTGTAAGTGTGTGCATGCTGTGTAAGTGTGTGCATGTTGTGTAAAGTGTGTAAGTGTGTGCATGCTGTGTAAGTGTGTGTGCATGCTGTGTAAAGTGTGCATGCTGTGTAAGTGTGTGCATGCTGTGTAAGTGTGTGCATGTTGTGTAAGTGTGTGCATGTTGTGTAAGTGTGTGCATGTTGTGTAAGTGTGTGCATGTTGTGCAAGTGTGTGCATGTTGTGTAAGTGTGTGCATGCTGTGTAAGTGTGTGCATGCTGTGTAAGTGTGTGCATGTTGTGTAAGTGTGTGCATGTTGTGTAAGTGTGTGCATGTTTGTGTGACAGCTGGGTGAGAGGTGTGGAGGAGCAAGGCAGGGACCATGAGGAAGCAACAATGGTGGGGTGTAAGGAGAAATAGGATCTTTCAGAAGAGGGCAAGAGTGGAAAGTCCATTTTATGGTGTTCTCAGCAACTTTGTATCAAATAAAACATTGTGTACATATGCTCTAAATGCTACGTATGTCCATCATGCACCATGAATGCCCACTGCTTTCGCAAAAATCAGCATTTTACATGCCTATTTTGTTCACTGAGGTTTGATGTGCACAATACACATAAAAAACACACAACACACACACATGTACACATATGCATGCGCACACACACACACACACACACGCACACACACATGTACACATACATACACACACATGTGTAACACACACACACACACACACACACACACACACACACACACACACACGCACACACAATAAAAGCAAAAGCTCTACCTATCAGTACCACTCCTTACCATCCTTCTCAATATCCTGGAGAGGCCAGAGGAGACAGTAGACGCAGCGCGCATGGTGGTAAACGGCACCATCTTGCAACTGGGCTTGTCACTGTGTCGAAGCTTTGAACCTACCTCGTCCGTAATGTACCACAATGGCATCACTTCATTGGACGGCTGCAAATATTAACAGCAGGTGTCGCATGTTACCAGGTCTCATCTTAAGTCTTCAGGTTTCACGTGTGTATCTCCACTGGGGGTGTGTGTGAGTGTGTTTGAATCGACAGATGGGTGCACATTTTCATGAAGACGGATGGTGTAGTTTCTGCGTATGTGATTTAAGTTTTGTTACAGGCTAACAGACTACACAAGGCTCTTTCAGGGCTGGCACACATAACAAACACAGCTTTTTTTCTGGGAAAATAACAGATATATATACAAAAGTTTTCCATCAATTTATACAAATCACAACAATCATAAACATCCTTACGGCAGATTAAAAACAGTCGATGATGAGGTTGCCAGCTATTTAGCTAAGTTTGTCATCCCCAATTTTTTTCTACGGAATGGGTCTTTAAAAAATTCAATGATAATCACAGCAGGAGCAAAAAAAAAAACAAAAAAAAAAAAAAAAAAAAAAAAAAAGGCCAATGACACACACACACTACTGATGAAAACACCTAGTGTCCCCTCTTTATAGTGTTTACAATATCACTACCAAGCTGCCAAAGTGTAACCCAAAAAAAGCTGGCTTGCTGTCAATTTCAACAAAGGAAAAATGTGTAAAGACTCCGTACAACTTATACAACAAAGACAAGTAAAACTGGCCACAATGGCAGAAAAATAGTTGGTGATGATAAAAGATTACAAAAAAAAATTTGAAAGGCAGAGTCAAAGCATGTGACAGAAAGAGAAGAGCATAGAACTTCACATCGCTACGATCACACAGCACCAGTATGGCACTCTTTTTATCTTTTGGCTCTGTGTGCATGCATTAACAGTTTAAAAGTAAAGAATCTGGATGCAAGTGTTCAGTGATTAGTAAAACGACTTTTTTCAAGCAACCTGACAGATCTGATGTCAGATTCCGATGCTTTGAGGGATTTTCCAATTTATTAAACTTCAAACTTTCTTTTTTAAATGTTCTACTTCCCACCCATTAGAGACTTTCTTTTTACCTTGTCTTTGGTTTATTTACCTATCAGCAAGATTACCCCACAAATTCTAAAACATTTAAAGTAAACTTTGTCAAAAGACAGAAGTAGACCCAAGGACATGTTTACTAAATTTTGGTGCTGGTTCCTCGTGCAGATTCGGAATGAACAGAGGATCCTGCACTGTTCAGCAAGATTAACATTTTTCTTTTAATATACTGAACTCATTTTAATGAAAGAGGGTGCAAAAATGGAATGTTGCCCAAATACAAATCCATCACATGTTGGAGCTGATCCTTGGCACAAGTCAAATCAGTGTTCAGGAAGATAATTATTCGTTTTCCGATGAACGTGAACACTGTGAATTAATTGTATTAGAATAACTAATTGTCTGAAAACTGATGTATCTTAATGCAATATTTCATTTTTGTAATGATGTAAGTCATGAAATTCACACTTTTTCTTGCATCTCCTATCAAATAACAAGTACATGGGAAGTAACTCCTTTTGTCCATACTGACTACCACTTTCTCAAGTAAAATTGTATTTATATAACTTTGATGAAATCAACTTTTCCACCAAACAGTCCAGTCAGGTCCGTTTCATGATGCAGGAGAAATAACAGAAAGAAATGCTGCATTCATGAAGGAAAAAGAGCAAAGTATCTTGGGGACCCCAAAAACAAAACACTACATTAACAAATCTTTGTTTCGGTAAAGCCCTGCCTAACATGGCTGTCACCACATAAAAATCTCGTCTTGTCATGATAAAAAAAATAGGCATACCACGATACATACAAATATAATATGCCCCCAAATTTTCACACTGATACTTCTATAACAGATAATTTCAAGGCAGTTTAAAACTATACCATGCTAAATGTGCCAACCATTCTGCCTTGTCTATAACAATCAGCTTACAAAAGAACATTTTAAACAATGGTTTAATGCAATATGAAATACATAAAAAACACACACACACACACACACACACACACACACACACACACACACATTCAAATAAATCTGCACAATGGATGGTTCAAGTCCATTCCAGTGGTTACATTCTCATTATTTAGTTTGCTGGACTGCAGTAAAAAGTTGTTTTTTTTTTTTTTAACCTGAGTGTGAAAAAAACCAAGAATGTGTACTTTCTTGAACAAGGTCAGGTGAAAGGACACACAAATCACAATAAATGGACAACAGCAAAGAAAAGAAAGTAGCTTAAATAATGGTGAAAAGGGATACAAGCACAGAATAATATCCAGAAGAAAGGGAGACAATTTGTACTGACAGACCCTACCAAACCACTCCTCATGCAACCCAGTTCCTGCCCCTCATGGATCACCATGAAAAATGCTTGTTAGTGGAATAAGTCTGCAAAAGTGACGCAGTATGAGCATAACTCTGCAATGCAATAGTGCTACAACTGAAGCTAAAGATTTTAAAGAAAACTTACCATGTCAGCAGTTCGGATCTTGTATGTTTGAACATACCTGAAACACAGAATCTGTTGCAACTATCTAACAGCCAGCACAAAGAATACTTCGTTCCATTTTACCTATTAAAAATTAACAAGTTTTTCGAGTCAACTGATCTTTACAACTTGATCTGAAATATCTGCATGCATACATGAATTGTACAGGAATACTTATGTGTTAAAGAACATTGAACAAAGTTAAGAATTACTTAACACAGTTTACATCTCATTGGCAAGCAGGGATATGCAATAACTCTGTATACCCTATGACTGAGAATAGCACAAAGCGGTGTTTTCTTTGTTTGCTTCTTTGTCTTAAATTCAAGCAAATTCATCATTTCAACTACAAATTTTTGCTGAAGCACCACTGAATATTACAAAATGGCACCTGAACCAGAAGTCAATGTAATCTATTTCAGTTATACTGTCTGCATACAAAGCTTCAAAATTGTCCAAAGAGTTAAAGAATCAACTGCCTGACTGACAAAAAGGATGGAGGCATTCACGACACTGCCTACGGCTACAATCCCACAAATATCAGACAAACCATCAATCATCATGGTGCAGTGACTTATGTCATGGATTCCTGGCTGGGATGTCAGAGCCATTTATGTTTGTGAGATTTTTCAGCCCATGATCAGCTTCTACCACGAGTTCAGTTTGCTATGGGTTCAAATGGGAAGACTGAACCCCACAGTCAAGTTTCAATCGTTTAACGGCTGCGTCTGGGAGTACTGCTCAAAGTTCCTGACCGACACTGCAGGTGTCTGCATCTCCTGAGCCTTGACGATGCCGGGGTATTTCATGAAAGTGAACTCATACTACAGCCCTGTCATGCAGTCTCAGACCGACATGGAATTCCATGGCATCATCTTTATCATCATCATTACATAAAAAAAAAAGTCTCATTTTCTGAGGCTCTTAATGCCCTGCCCTCATGATGACCTCAGTTTTAATTTCCTCTCCACGTTTGTACCCAAGGTCAGTTTGGGACTAGCTTGCCAGCATTGGCAAGTTAACAGGAAGTGCCATTAACTGATGTGGTGGCACCCTGCACAAAAATACTGCTGGCTCCGTGACTATGCAATTAATATTGATAGGGGTCTTAGTAGGTTGTCCTGCGTTCGCTGGATAGAACATGCACCACTAAACCCTACCAAAGTGAACTTTAAAACTGTTTATAACGCTCCACCAAAAAAACGTAGACAAATGAATCACAAAATGAATCACAAGACAGAACACAATGCGTTTTGACCTCTTAGGTCTTAAGACATGATACACAACATTCAGGACAACAAACACCCATCTTGCACCAAACTGGATGAAGGTAAGTGATTGCTCGTTCGTTGTCCCAAATGTTGTGCATCTTGCCTGAAGAAGACTAAGAGGTCAAAATGCATCATGTTTAGTCTTGTGATTCGTTTATCTACATTTTTCGGCGGGGCCTTATGAATAATTTATTTAATTTGTTTAGATTTCCCCTGCAGTCGCTTCACTTTTGCAACTAGATCCTACCAAAGTGACTGAGCAGCAGTGACTTGACATTGTACTTTGCAGGTGCCATAACTGTGATGGGGACAAGCTTGGGTATGACTGTGGATCTGGAGCCAAAATAAGCGGCGTGCTGGTACTGGCTTTGGAGTGAGGTAACACAATAACAACAATAATAAAGTATTAGACAAACCTGGTCATTTGACATAAAGGCATCTATTCAGATGTAGCAACAGCCTGGACAACACAAAATTTGTTCCATTCAAACAGTTTTTCCACACATTGCAACTGTCTTAAAAATTACACGGTTCACAATGGTTTTAAACAGCACGAAACCTGCACTTACTTCCACATGCGACGCATCACCAGGTCCACAGACTGCTCCACATCCAGATTGTCATAGTCTATGGTCATCAGCTGACTCATCCGTTGCAGCAAGCTGGGAAACTGCTGAAGATGCTGCCGAGCGTACTTGAGCTCAAACGTCCAGGCATGGTCCACCAGGAAAATACTGTGAGGATGGAATACAAGGTGTCACTCAAGTCATGAACTAATATACTCTCATTTTGATTTAGAAAGTGAATGACTAAGATTCTCTGCATTTTTTTGCTTTCTAAATGATGGGTTATTATCAAATTAATGCACATACAACTCACAGATACCAATGTGCGCAAAGATGGTCAACATATAGGATATCATGTAGTGCAGAAACAATACAACGATGGCCTTTTCCTTTCTTCAGTGTCTTTCTTTTTCTTATAAAATGCCAGAGACATACTCACTTATCTGTGAAAATGATCAAAGCTCGTATATCAGGCAGGGCACTTGAAAACATGCAGTATCATATTAAGTAAATAAAAGACAGCTGCAAGTAAGTGTAAGCAAGTATAACACAACCATATGGCCTTCATAGAAAAACTAACTTTTATGCTTCTAATATACAGAGTGGGCTTAACAATGGATTAGTAGTTAAACAGTTTTCCTATATGCATTTTACGCTCATAAAACACTAATTATAGACTTATAAAGAACATGAAATATACATGCATGTCTCTTGCTTAGGGAAAGTGCTTGGGGACGGTCTGGTATGTAACACAGGGCCCATTTACTGTGTCATTTTTTTACCAAGCCTTGCCAGACGTTGGCTCCAACAATTGTTTTTGCATTGACTTTTTCAGTGCCACACCATGCCAAGTCATGGCCCTGCTTCTGAGGAGAGCCAAGGCGGGCCAAACATAGTCACATTCCATTCCCACATATCAGCTGGGGTATTGGAGAAATAAACAACAGAAAAAAACAGCAGGAGATAAGATAATGTTGCTTATAGCCCAGCTGACCGCAAAGGGCCACATCAGGGCTGTCACCACATTAAAATCAACACACAAGTCATTCATTCACACAGTTCTTTAAAACGCATTGAAAAACCCATCCGAAAGTTCGTTTAAAATCTTTCCACTGTAAAATCTCAGATCCGATGAAAAATGTTAATCTCTTCAAGAACTTAAAGATCGCATCAGGTGGAACATCTCTGAACAAGGTTTTCATGGAAACAGGAGAAACAGCAGCTATGAGTTTCTGGACAGAGGACTAAACAAAACCCCCTATTTAACTTTTTAAAGCGTGACCAGACAAGGCTATTCAAGAAAAGCCGGAGTCGCGAACAAGAAATATTGCATTTCAATGCACCCTGGGAAGATCTTTACTGATCAGTATGGCATAGAAAAAAGTGAAGACAGCTGTGAGAAAAAATGCACAGCACACTATTAGCTGAGAAGATGACACTAAGAACCTCCACTTGCCACAAAAGTTCAACATCACATGAATGAAAAATGTTTGCCTTTTGCTCATACTTTGCTGCATCAGTGACCAAAACCACTGTAATCTTCTCAACAATGAGAATGTAAAAAGCTGAATATTCAATGACCGTTTGCTACATAATTATATTGCAAGGAATACCATCTGTTTTGATTTTTTTTCTCTCAAAATATATAAGTCAACAGTAGAGCATAATCCATTTGACCATCATCTTAAATTAAACATTTCCATTCTCATACATGAAACTAGTGAAGGTTGCTCAGCTTGGTTACCCACCTGGTGGAATCCATTGCTTTCATGCCTTTACTATTGTGCACAACCATTCTGTACTGCGTGGGCTGGTCCTCCACTTCTTCCTGCATCTCCATCACAAACTGACCAATGTCGTATGTCTGCAACATGATTTTTTTTTAAAGAAAGCAACATATCAGAAAAAAAAAAACCTGCAGCTTTGCTTTTGTTTGAACAATTTTGAACCATTTTGGATGTACATGTCTCTCTGTGCTTGCAATTGTGACCAGGAGAGGGAACGAGTGAGTGAGCAAATGAGCAAACAGTGAACAGTGCGCATGCTTATGAGTGAGTGCATGTAATATGTGTGTATGTGTGTGTGTAAATTCTTATCTATTTACAGGATAGCTAATCGATGTAAAGGGCTCCTCATAACCCATTGGAGGCAATAAATGTTATTTCACTCTCAAAAATTGTATGCACTTCGTGAGTTGACTTCCCCTAAAAAATAAATCCTGCGGTAGGGTACACTCTCAAAATTCCCAAACACATATTTGCTTCTTTGTCACAGGTCATTCAAATAACAGAAAGTTAACAATTTTCAAAATCATCCGTTTGCAAAAACAAAATTGAATGGTCTAAGAATATACAACAGTTAACTCTGAATACTGATACCACTGACGGTAAGTTTGGTCAAAAAGTAGTTTTCAGTGAAAGTACTAACAGTCCTCAACTACAATAAATATTTTACCTTAGTCATCAAAACATCTGAGTTAGATGAATGGAAAACTGATACTATTACAACACTATAGTAATATGCCAATGTTTTATTTTTCAAGAAAGTCAAGGTAAAATACATGATCATAAGCACTGAATGATTTTCTTTATCATTTTTGTCTCTCTTGGTTGTCTGAAATTGGATTTTGAATATAAATCCACCATCATCTAGCTTAAAGCAATCAAATTTTCACACACCCCTGAACAACAGCCACTGTCACATTTGCATTTTGTATAACTTCTGTGTTTTCTGTCAAAATTCTTCTGCTACTGAGTGCTAGAATCAGTCCTATATATATTATTATTTCAGTGAGCAGTTTTAAAAAAAAAAATACCCAGTTACCTTGCTTTATGGCAATTACTTTTTTGAATGCTGAATACAGTCCCAGACTTTCATCCTTTCAGTGAGCAGTTAAAAAAAAATAACCAGTAACCGGTTTTTATGTCAATTACTTTTTTGAATGCTGAATACAGTCCTAGACTTTCATTGTTTCAGTGAGCAGTTAAAAGAAAAAAACCAATAACTTTGTTTTATATCAATTACTTTTTTATCATTGTTTCACTGCACTGCATATCTATGTTTTCACTGCTATTGTTGGAACTGAAGAAATCACTAAGATTTGAAAGTAAAGGTTTATCCTCAAATATCTGACAGTGGGTGAAGGCACCCTTATTGCAACATGTGAAGGAATCTAAACATAAACCTCAAAGTATTACTTTGTTTCTGTACTCATGTCTGAGTCTATTCTGTGGGGTCTGCATTTCACATAACTGTTTTGTTATCATGCAACATCTCTGCACTTTTGTCCACGTGCACATACGCATTATTCACACAGCTGAAGAAATGCAGAGAGACAGACAGAGAGACAGACAGACAGAGAGAGAGAGAGAGAGGGAGAGAAAGAGAGCAAGTGTGTGTGTGTGTGTGTGTGTGTGTGTGTGTGTGTGTGTGTGTGTGTGTTTGGGTGTCTGTATGTATGTATGTTGTCTCCCTGTCTGTCTGTCCGTCCATCTGTATGCATGTTTGTAAGAAGACTGACAGACAAAGAGACAGAAAGATTCAGAGACAGCAAGAATGGGCAGGTGCTTGCAAGGAGATTAGAGATAGATATCTCTCATTCCCATCCTAAAATACATTGTTTTGATTCTTTTTCTGAAAGAGGCAACCATTCAGTTAAGTCGATGAAAGAACAAACCTCAATCAAATATAAGGATAAATTACCACACTTCAATTGAATGAATTTCCTTTCTTACTTTCATCCCATCACTAGAATTACACAACTATCAATACCAATATATGTAGTGTGGATGCTCGCTCGTTTTGGTACGGGATGCAGCAGCAATGTTTCAAGTCATAATCAAAAAAGCATTTTATATGTGCCAGAAGGAAGAAAGGAAATCTTTCCCGTGACACACAAGTCAATTTATTCCTCAGTTATTAATTCCCTGTAACAGAAAACATAACCAAAAACTGAACAATAAGACATCAAAGGAAAGCCCTTTTTTTCCTGCTTATTCTTACTGTTATATGAAGGCCTCCTCTTTCCATCAAATATCTACTTTCATAATATATGCAATTTATTATCATTTATAATATGTATATGTACTGCTGGCTCCTTTTTCGCAAATAGCATTAATGTGCAATATTTTTAATGTTCATTTTTTCTATCCTGCATCTTCATCCCCCTCCCAATCTTTTCTCAGTCTCATACTCTCTTCTCACATTTGGACTATGCTTTAAACCACAATTTTCTTACTTTAGATATTCACTCACTCATTTTGAAACATGATTTCCCTGTTTTCTTTCTGTCAAAGATTAGAGTAATTGTAAACACCAGACTCAAACACACTGACATATCTGAAATATCTTGACATTAATATTGATCGAAAATCTCCCTCATTCAAAGAGAAGTTATGTAAAGTTATTGGGGGCCCTTGAATCTCAGGTTTGACGAGAGGAGGAGAGACCCAAGTGACAAACGTGTTGATCGGCCCCAATTTCCTGGGGTCGGCTGTTTCTGTCTCTGTTAAGTTCTCGCCAGCTTTCATAAAAGGTCAAAAAAGAAACCATTCGGCTGAGGAAAGTAAAACAGTTCGGTAGTTATCACTTCATAATAGTATAGTACATAATCACAAATTCACGCACATCTTCAGTTATTTTTTGGTACACTGATTTCCACAGATGTTCTGGCACTCCCGACGACAAGAACTGCGGCTTGTAAAGTTCAATGAATTCTTCTTCTGTTAAGCCGAGTTCAGCACTGTCAGTGTTTGTCCCATTTTGTTCCTCTGCCATGATGTCAACAAGAAAAACTGGCCCAAGGCTTCTCTCAGACAACTCAGAGGAGCTTTCTGGAGACTGTCAGGAAATGTATGAAAAACGTGCTCTTTGATGCAGACGTCGACTTCCGGCATCGGAAGTTGTATACTACACGGGTATGACGTAAGACTGCCGTCCAATCGGTGATCTTATTAA
The DNA here is from genome assembly GCA_016801955.1 of Conus betulinus. NCBI lineage: Eukaryota > Metazoa > Mollusca > Gastropoda > Neogastropoda > Conidae > Conus > Conus betulinus. The sequence continues at coordinate 733,380 of JADBJO010000059.1, forward strand.
AAGGACAAGAATGATTCGGGAGGGGAGGAGACAGAGAATTAAGACCCTCAGCCCTTTTCAGACAACGGTTAATGACATTGCTCATATTGAAAATTATACATATTGTTTTCGTTAAGAAGCTAAATCAGCGACTGGGATACTTAAAAACTTTCTTCCCAACTGTGTGCGTAGAGAATGGGGACGGGGTACTGGGTAGTAGGAGGGGAGGGGGGGGGGGGGGGGGGGAGCATATAATATAATGACAGATGAGGATCCAGTTTTCACAAAGATGGAGAAAACCTCTTAAATCAGTCCTGGATTAAACTTGTTACCACATATGACGAACTTTTCTGTACGGATGCAAAGAGAAGAGACAGATGTGGATAGATGCGCTTAAATGATTTATCAGTTTCAGTTTAATTCAGTGATGAATTTTTAGACGCACTGCAACAGACAAAAAGTTGAAGCCATTCCACTTTCAACTTTCTCTGACTAGACTTGATGACAAACAGGATTAGGAAGTATAACTGGTATGCTATCAGTACTCTTATAAGTTCTAGCTTACATATAAGAGTCTCTAAGTCAATTTTGTTTGTTTGAGGTTTCATTTATGTGGACACCACTAAGACCTGTCCCAGATTATTGAGGAGAAACTGGTGGGCGTGGCAAAGAAAACCTCAAAATCAGGGGGAAAAAAGACAGGTCACATACAGACTAACAGAGAGGGACTATGGCAAATGGTGGGCAAGGACTGTCGCACACCTTATTTGCATGCACTTGGTCACAAACACGGCCATGTTCACTCCATATGCACGCATCCATTCCATTCATTCAAAGGAGAGACTGGGAAAACTAAGATTCTAATTTCTGTGTACTCCCTTTTCCAAAACAGAACGAAGGAATATCAAAATAGTGATCAAAATCAAAGGAGAATACAATGCATGTTTTCCTGACCAAATTTCCTGCCCATTTCCCACATAGGCCTAACCATTACCAGCTATTTTCCTCTTTCTTTCTTTCTTGCATGGACATCACGTAAAAAAAAAAAACTGCATTTCCCTTTCTTTCCATTCACGGAGTAAATGGTTGACATAGGAGTTTTTCTTCTTTTATAAAAGGATCCACGAGCGGGACTCAAGACTGCAGGAGGTAGGCTTTATACCAATGGGTCTTCTGAGAGAAACCCCAAGTCCTATCATTAGGTCTGGAAAATGTAATTTCAACTTTTTTTTTTTTCTTAAGACATTATAAAACGAAACATGGTAACACATACTCACGAATTCGTTTCCATTCCCAGCTCATTCCTACCTACACTTGGGGACATAAAGTGAAATCTTTACAAAAAATGTTAATCTCAAGAAACGATTTGTGTGTTGTTGTTGTTGTTTTAACCATTACGTGTGTTCACAAAATGCTTCTTATTACATTTACTTTTTGTATTAATCATATCAATTTTCGTGAATCAGCTGTTTGTATTTGCTTCTAGGCCTAAATAATTTCGCTTTTCTCTTAATTTATTTATTTTTCTCCAACGGGAAACTTAAACACAATACGAAATCCTCAGCAGACTTCTGTCTGTCAGTAGCCTATATCAATGACCACTTACCGGTCATCAGGAAAAACGCAAGTTTTCCTCTTCAAGCCCAAGGTTGGAAAATACTAGTCAACCCGAGCTGGCTTCTTGACCAAAGTCAAGATGCCACTTAACCTCCTGTACCACAGCTTGTCATCTCGTGGTCTGCCATCAAGATTGGGAACACACCCGTTCTACAAACAAGTGAACTTCTCTCAACCATCACGTGCCGCAGCGTCCCATTGAATCGACAATAAGGAAAAGTTAGGAATTTAAGCACTAATCACATATGGTCTATCAAAACGAAAACAGCCACGCTTTTAAATTCTCCTGTGGCCACACGTCTATATTTCACAATCTTTCTTTTCAAAAATATCCACCTGTTCTCCTCAACATGAAAATTCACTTAGGCCCTATGTTTCATATTCAGTCCATTCACACGACATTTTCATGTCATGATAATACACACATCATCTATTGTCATGACAAGGGCAAAAGAGAAAGCAAAGAGAGATATGGTAATAGTGGAGCTGAAGAAAGTAGGAATAAGAAGAAACACAAGGGAGAGTTTGACAGCAGATCTTCAGAGAAGGACCACCCTTGTTTCGGCTCTGAACTGCTTAAATTCTACGGGGGCCGAGCCGCATCCAGGTCATGACTCCCAGATGCCCATCTTCTGCCAATTTTTGTTTCCCCTGGTGCTGTCGGGATTCGAACTCGCAACTTGTGGATGGGTGGGCGTCTTAGGGCGTATCTTTTCAGACGGCTGTCTTACTCCGCTGTTCTTGACCAGGTTTTGCGGCCTCTTGCCATGTAGAACTGCGTTGCTGGAACTTTTGGTGGCGCAGCGCTTTCTCCGGCAGTACTAACCCCATATGGGATCTCCTAGACTACTTGGTTGTACCTCAATGCGTACCTTCCCTGTGTTAGCACTGCTTTGCATGACCTCGGGACATGTTCCACCGTTTGTTTGCTGTGAAAGAGTGGACACGTAGAATCATCTCATTTCCCATATTTGACCCAGTTCAGTTCGAGGGCATGAGGTAATTTACAGATCTAAGAATGAAGCCGACTCTGAGAAGTCCTGTGTGCCATATGTCATTCCGGTGAGACTCCTTTGGAGTGCGTTTTCCCATGTTGTCCATTGTCCTCGGCCCTGCTGGACTGCCGTCTAGATTCTCTTGGCGCCGTTTTCTTTCTTCAGCTCCTTTGGTGCCATGTCTCTCTTTCCTTTCCCGTTTGCTTTTGAACACTGTTTCATTTCTGTTGATCCCAGCCCCGGTCTGTTGGTCTCTGTGTGGCCTGTTATTTCCCCGATCTTGAGATTTTTGTTTGCCACGCCCACTGCCTCCCGAAATTCTCATTTTCTGCAAGTCTTTAGCTTGGGTCGGGACTGATCTCACAACTTTGTCTTCGGAGTTCTCAAGCATGGTTAGTAACCTTGCTTCACCCCCACTCTGTATTTTATTCTATTTATTTTTTTTTTTTTTTTTTTGAGGATTGATTTTAGAGGTAACTTCAGCTTTGGTTAGCAGCAGCAGACTGCAACGTAAGCGAGACCATGAGGGACACCCAGCTATTTCCTGGTATATTTGTTGATTTTGGCTTCATGCAATGATTCTGCTGTGCTAGTGCTGATATCGTATATCAGTAGAGGCCACAGAAGTTTCGGGATCAGCATGAACTGCAAACACCAGATGTTGTCTTTGCCAAGGAGACCACTCTTGTCAATAATCTGCCGGCTTTCTTGTTTCCACTCTCCCCTTTATGCCTTTTAAAGAGTCATCATACTATATCCCATATCCCATGGGAGGAGTGGGGGGCGGAATAGCTCAGTTGGTAGAGCGCCGGACTCGTGATCCTGAGGTTGCGGGTTCGAATTTCGGTACAGGGGGATTTTTTCTCTCGTTCTCTCGGAGTTAACATTGGTTCTGACTCCATTCCCATACAGTCATTCGAATCAGACTATAAACAGAGGTTCCGTGTGTGAATGCACGCACATCTTGCACACACGTAAAATCCTATCACCAACTGTCGGAAGAGAAGGCCAGTTTGGCCGCTGGTATGGATGACACGTTACACATAGCATGCGCCTTCCCCGAATATGTCTATACAGACAGTGTCCGCAGAGTATCAGCCTGCGTACGCAGAAAGAAGGAAAGAATATCCCATGGCTCTTGACTGGTTCTTTTGTTGTAATTGGAATGTGGTTGGCTACAGCAAGCTTGACTGTTTTTGCTATTTTTCCTTTCTGCAGGGAGAGGCTTCGTGATTTCTTCGGGTTGAAATTCATCCTGGATGAAGCTACTGCTTCAGTATTTTGTATGTTTCACCTTCCTTTATAGACAGCAGTGTTGCATCATGTATGAAGGCCGCTAGAGCGGGCATTTGGAAAGATCTGCTGAACCTGTATAATTCATGGCAGCTTTCAAGATGATCTCTATTGCTAACACTTACAGCATTGGAGAAAAACTGCACAACCCATCGCCATGCCAATTTCCAGATTGATCCAATCTCTTGTGTATTCTTTTGTGGAAAACCTCATCGAAAAGCCATGGAAGTACTTCCTCAGCATTTCTGTGATGTTCTTTGGGACATGATACATCTCTGAGGGCCAGTTGAATCATCTTGTGTGGAACTGATCCATATGCCATATCGAGCTACGCTACGTCAAGATCCCGTTCTCTCTGCCCTAGCTCTTTGGATTACTTCCTAAATCATAGTGGCATATTCTACACAGCCAGTGACGCCTGGGATGCCTCCTTTTTGGACTAACAAATCCAGGTACTCATTTTCTGTAGGATATTTATTCAGTCTGGCTGCCACGGCAGATAAGATTTTTTGCTCAACGTTTAAAAGTGATACTGGTCAGAACTGGTTGATATCACCGAGTTTTGCTCTTTGGGAATGTACACTCCATCAACTATCATCCATTAGTCGCTGATCTTCATGTTCCTCCACACTGATTTATCATTTTATGGAGCCATTCAAGGACAATGGGACATTTCTTGTACAGTAGATACTCAATTTGGCCAAAGTAAAGATTTGGCTCTGGCTTTCTTAACAACTTTTTTTTACCTCATCCAGTGTTGGTGGTTTGTCACTGAACTTTTTTCTGGCACTTAGGCTGCACCAAGCCCTGGATTTCATGTGATGCTTTGCTCTGAGAGTCGAAATATGTTTTCCTAAGATGCTGCTCAAGAGTAATTTTGTCCACTGTGCATGTCCCAGACATTGGCTGCTCAGATAGTTTCCTGGCAAACTGGAAGGGGTCTCTGAAGAAGCAATCTTGCGTGTGTGTGTGTGTGTGTGTGTGTGTGTGTGTGTGTGTGTGTGTGTGTGTGTGTGTGTGTGCGCACAAAGCTAGTGTGTGTGCATGTGTGTGTGTGTGTGTGTGTGCACCAAGCTAGTGTGCACGTGTGTGTGTCTCTGTGTGTGTGTGTGTGTGTGTGTGAGTGTGTGTGTGTGAGAGAGAGAGGAGAGCATGCATGCTTTTGGTACATACATGTGTGTGTTTTTTATTCATTGAAACACACACACACACACACACACACACACACACACACACACACACATACAATTTTTATTTCAATCTCTATATTTCCAATTTTCAAACACACACACACACAAAAAAAAAACAACCCCCCCCCCCCCCCCACCTCGAAAATTCAAGACTCCCTCTCTACTCCCCTACTCTCCTCTCCTCTCCCACCCTACCTTTCTGTCTTCCCTCCCCTCCCAGTGATCCACAGCAGTGCATTGGACGGACACATTGTTTCTGATTATATGCATAGATAAGAATATTATATTATTACATACGTAAGCATGGCATACCATCACACCTGTCACACTGTCAATCACTACCTTATCAGCATGGTCCCTGCTGACTAATGCTGCAAAAAAAAAAAGTGTTAAAAAATATTTATGTGTAAACCTTATTGTTTATTTTATGATTTTCCAAGCGCCTTGAGTCCACCATTTGGTGGAGAGTCTTCATGCACATGACCAAAGAAAGGGCAAGCATGTACTCACACACACACACACACACACACACACACACACACACACACACATCAACAGGTGAAATAGGGTTTGGGCATGTAATCTGGTCCATGCCATCTTGATTACATATCCAAAATGTTGATTGCCCACTTGTTCCATGGTTTCAGCAGTTCATGCATACATGCCTACCCCTAAAATGAATTTTAGTAGCACTGATTTCAAATTTCAGTAGCACAGACTCAAAATCAGTAGCATTCATTTTTTCTTTTGAAACAGTTTGTGTGGAAGAGTTGGTCAGGGTGTCATAATCAGCTCAACCTATGTACAGAATAAAGACAAAACTTTAACGCCATGTTTTAATTACAGAAAATGCGCTGTCACAAATCACGCACTTTGCTTTTGAATTGTCAGAGTCCAATTTCACAATGAAGGGGAGTTTGCCACTGTATTTGTCCAGGAACTTCTGTGACGGCTGAAGCTTTTTTGATGCAGGTTCATCGGCATCACCAGTTGGCACATCCATTCGCTTTCTCTTTGTATTAGATGCCACGTTTCTCAAAAACTTCAATTACTTGTGATATCCGGTTTAGTACTTCCGCTTTCAAAAGCATCGTTTGCTTGAATAACTGAGTTTAACGTCCCTTTATAGCAGAAGCCGTTGGAGACGTATGCTATTCGTCTGCTTGATGAAGACGGGGCTTTACGTCCCTTTTACCATTCAGTGTTCTGCTTCTGCTTTCAAAAGTATCGTCTGCTTCAACTCGCGAACGTTTCAAGTAAAATTTTGTTGAAAAATCTTTTTATCGTAACGAAAAATAAATTTTGTAATTGCCATAGCTACTTCGTTTTTTTTTTTTGCTAATTGCCATAGAAAATACGGAAGTTCCATAGGGGTAGGCTTGTATGTTCATGCCATTAACTGCCATCCCTGGTTGCAATGAGATTGCACAAGTGGGTCTTTGCTCTCTCTGTCTCTCTCTCTCTCTCTTTCTCTCTCTCTCACACACACACACACACACACACACACACACACACACTCTCACACACACACACGCACACACACACTC
>JADBJO010000059.1:742500-750000 GCA_016801955.1 Conus betulinus
CACTGAGCCAAAGAGCACTATTAGCAGACAGACATTATCATTATCTTACTTACTCTATCCTCAGTTAGAGATCAAGCCTAAGTGCTTTACAATCGCACTCACATTTACACAACGGGTGGCCTACTTGAGACAGAGCCAATTAAAGAACTGCCTACTAGCACTAACCATTCATTTCCCATGTCATTCAGTCGAATATCAGTCACTCAGACTTTCCCTAATTGCATCATCTTATAGGGAGGATGCATGCTATGCGTCAGTGTCATTCATACCAATAGTCAGGCTGACCTTTTCCTCCAAAAGTTGATGATGGGATTTTACATATGCACAAGATCTTATGTGAGTGTTCAGACATGGAACCTCAATTTACAGTCGCATTTGTAGGGCAATTTGGGAAACTGAGTCAGACTCTGAGTCAGATGAGAACTCTAAGGGAGGGAATCCCCCTGTACCAAAAAAAGCATGGTAGATATTCAAACTCCTAGCCCCAGGATCACAAGTCTGGTGCTCTACTAACTGGGTGATTCCAACCTTGTATTGGCTCCTTATGTGTTCTCCAAAGCACTATGTACATAATGAACTGAATCTTTTCAGCACATGAATGAGAAAAAGATCTGAATTTGCAAAAGCATACAGTTTTTGAGTAAACAAACAATCAAAATTTCTGATGGCACTCAGACCCAACCACAAAACTCAGAATATCAAACCAATCTGTAAAACCTACCTCTGTGCCTTTTCTGGATTGTTGCGAAGATGCTGGATCAGTTGCTGAATCTTAGGATCCATCAGGATCTCTTTGTTTGCTGGATCTGCAAGAATGTGCTCCACATGAGGATCCATAGGAACACTGGATCCCTGTGATTTCTGAGAGTGTGAACTATCTTCCTCTGTTAGTTCAGTTATTTTGGGACCTTTTTCTTTGTTGTGTTGAGAGGATTCTGGGCTTGTGGTGGGTTTTGGCCATCTTGTTTTTCTCCAAGAGATGAGAAGTGCTCCCCTGAAACAGAAGAGAAACTTGTTGAAAACATAAGAATTGATGTCACGCCTAGAAAATGAATATAACATTAAAACAAGGACAAGCTTGGAAGCAATTTTTTTCTTTTAAGGATTGGCATATTATTATGCAAGACTGGGAGGTTAGCACTGCAGTCTTATCTGATCTTTTTTTTCTAAGTCAAAAAAAAAAACACAATGGAGCAAAATCAGAGTATTGATGTGGAACACACACACACACACACACACACACACACACACACACACACACACACATGCACACATATGCATGCAGGTATACTTGCACTCATCTATGCAGCCACACTACACACACACACACACACACACACACACACACACACACACACACACACACACACACACATACCCCCCCCCCCCAAGCAAACACATGCACACAACACACACACACACACACACACACACACACACACACACACACACACACACACATACACCAAGACAGACAGACAACAAGAGAAATAAGGAAAATTGTATATATTGCTTAGCTTTGAGCAACACTAATAGTCTATGCTAAATCAATTACCTAGGATTCCACAGAATTCCTTCAAAAAAACTGCTGCATTTCTGGATTGCTTTGATACTTCATCATGGCTGCCTTGGGATTTGTCTGGAACTCTGCTCACTGCCTGCATGAAGCGGGGATCACCAAGCCGTTTGCTCAGTGTGTCATTTTTCTGTACTTTTTCCAATAGGTCATCTGTCACCCATTCTGGAAAACAGATTAATTAACAAAACAAAACAAAAGATGAAGACAAGACCAACACTTCAAATTATATATGCTGTGTTAAGAATGTAACTTGTCATATGATCTTAAAAGAAAATAAATAAATTACTATGCTCAGTTAAACTTACACAACAAGTCTGGTGTTTGATGACTGGGGACATAAAAATGATGTACACACAGATTTAAAAAGACCATTGTAAGTACTCTATAATCATAACAGCATGAGAAATAAAAAAATAGCATTAAGAATACAACAAGACACACTTAATATTTGTGATATGTGATCGATTTCTTTTACCCTTTGATTATTCAATGAAAGCTGTAAGCGTTCTATTGTTTCATGAGTGACTGAAACAATCTGATGTTTATTTCTGATATAGCTGCATCTATACATCCACAGAAGAGTCTGAAACCAACATGCATTCTGAACAAAGTTTATGTAAATATGTAACATTTTACATACATACCTGCCAAGAAAACCATCTTCTATACCAGTGACACTCAAATAAGCAGATTTCCATTTCACCACAACTAAAATACATTCATGTTCTTCAAATGCAATAGTAGAATAAATTCATACAAAATAGACTGCTAGCAGAACAAAGACATGTACCCACTGATAAAACCAATATATCATATGAGACCCACACTAAAAAGTTTGTTTTCTGACTGGCTTAGTGGCCTTTGCATTATTCTGTTCACAGATAACCTAATCAATCGATCAATGAACAGAAGTGCATGAAAACAAAGTTTCTTTAGTGATGCTAATAATGATGATTGATAAGCATCCCCTCTCTCATAAGCTGAGGGCCCTAACAAAGGTGAACAAGGAATAGCCTATAAACCAAACACATTAACATTCACATGCTGTCCATTTTTTCGTTCCTATCTCACACACTTGCCAACCGATTACCAACATTCACCCATCAACTCTACTTCTAACCATCTCATAAACACACACACACACACACACACACACACACACACACACACACACATGAACACACACATCATGCACACACACACACACACTCTTGCACATGTAGCGACAGAAATCATGCACAACAGCACTCTTGCAACGACAGAAATACAAACAGTATGACACAGGAACTCAGGAACTGTGTTCTGGAAGTCGATGAACAGAAGAATTTTGAATATAACTGGGTTGCATTGATCTGATACTAAAAAGTGATAGAGCATAACTGACTGAAAAGTTCACATCTTCCATTTTTCTTCTTCCATACTGTAAATTAAGAGTCAAACTGAATCAAAAGCAACAAAATCATATGTATGATCTTTTGAGACTGAATTTAGACATGTACACCTGTCTCACTCCTTTCTTACCCCCTTCTTTTCCCCACTTCAACTTATTAGTTATTTTTTCCCACACCTTTTTTAAAATTATTACCCACAAAAAAGTCTCTCTACATCTTCTTCTCATACTCATCTCTCCCCTCTCTCTTTGCTTTTTTTTAATCATTCTTTTTGCACAGACAGGTTGACTCCAACACTGAAACTCTGATCAATCTACCTGTTCCATATGTAATGTTCCTAGGTTCATTCTGTCACAGCCTATGCACAAAATGTCCACAGAGACCTATCAACATTGGATCACCATAAATGAAATCACATGGAAGGAGATGCTGCACTGACGCTGAGCGACTCTTTCACTTGTGCCTCTTCTGAATTAATATAGTGCAGACCATCACCTGTACATCTCCCTGTGAAGAAAGATCCATTGCAACTAACAGACCTTTCAGCGTACAACTACAAGTCTTCTTTTCCACAAACATATGTTTTTTTTTTCAAATAAAGATAAAATCTCTCTACAGACTTTTTTTGTGTGTTACTAGTGGGTAAATGGAGTATTTATGAATACTTTAATCTCTTGTTTCCTCTTCATACTTTCTTTTTTTTTTTGTTTTTCATTTTATTTAATTATAAACGTTGACAGCACAAAGACAGAAGAAGCATGTGTACTGTTACTTTATTTGGTACATTAGTCTCATTTAATGGTTGTCTCTTCGAATAATGATAGTATTAAAAGCAGGATTTAGTGATGGTCATCTTTTATTGGCCAGTAACTGTTCTAGCCGAACACATTGGCATACTGAAACAACAAAGCAAGGGTTTGAACGTCACACATGAATTAAACTGTCTGAGTTTTCTTTCTCTTACATATGTACTATACTCATCATTTTTCAAATAGAATGTGTACACATATAAATACACTCAAACATGGGGGATAACATATCAGAAAATCTCCTAAATGATAATCAGGTAGCAGTACCACTGAAAAACTAACATTACCTTATAATGCGTGCGAATGAAAACCTGAGATTATCATTCATGCATGCCATCAAGGCAGACCATTTGAAGGGTTCTAAAGAACAGTAGTAAATTTTACAGGAAAAAAGAACACAGGAAATAAGTAGCAAAAGAGAGCAAGACATACCTAAAGACAGTCATGAAATCTATTCACTAATTTATCAGGATCACACAGTAATACAAAGAGGACCAACTGAAAGGCACAGAGACTAAAAAAAAAACAACAAAGGACAGGGGCGTTGTACATCACCTTTATCCTGCAAGAAGCCTTTTGTAGATTCCATAGCTTCCTGTACTTCATCCAGTTTCAGTCCAGAATTTTTGTCCTGTGCCTGAGGTTTGATGAAAGGAATTGAATCCGTTTGTGAACTGGACCCTTTGGCATCATTTTCTGTCCTGTTTTCCCAGACACTGTCCTTGTTTGCTGGTTTCCTGAAGCACCAGATGACTTGGAACCACCAAAGAGAAACCCCTTTTTCATTCCCCCAAAGTCCCCAGAGCCTGATTTTGCACTTGATGTAGATTTGGCACTTGGTGTGGATTTGGCACTTCCTGCAGCCTCTGGTGGTGATGCTGTGCTGGGCTGTGTCTGTGTGGATGGTACTGGTGTTGATGTTGTACGTGTGGCTGATGGCTTCTCTGTGGCAGCTTTGACAGTCTGAAGTCAAAAATAAGTTGATTTTGGTGGTTTCTCCTTTTTTCCCTTTGTATTACACACCATTCTGTCTATCAAATAAATAAATTAGACCCTCTTAAATAATATTCATTGATACTATCATTCATTTAAGACTTAAGATTCAGATTCAAAATTTAATTCCAAGATCCCCTTTGGGTATAAGGAAAATACATAGCGTGCATGAAACATGTGCAGAAAATACAGTATGTTTGAGCAAATTCCAAAATCAAGATATAAATGAAAGCAATCCATAATCAACAATATACGATAGTACACAAACACCTAAATATGAATATGTACACACACATATTTTTTTTGGAATCATTTCTTTTACCAGTAATACATTCATACTGAATCAAAGCCGCAAAAATAATTTCAGAGCACCTCTTACACAATTCGTAAAGTGTTTTTCAAGAAACGCTGGAAGTTAATGCAATTAGGCTTTTCCAAGATTTTTTTTCTCATGTCCTGTTTTTACTACAGTCCTCAGTACTACAGTATCACTATGACATTGTCTTCCAGCTGTTTCACTTTGACTTCACAGCCTGTGGTAACATTAAATGTGTTACCGGCATCCTTAGCCATACTAATGTTAATTTTTCTATCATGGAGCGTTTTATTTTTGTCAGTATGTTGTTAATATTGGACAAATGTTAGGAGGGAATATAAGAGGGGGAGGTGTCTATTTTTTTGCAACACAGAGTAACTTTTATTCAAGACTGGCACAGCCTTTTATTGTTTTAAACTTGAATAAAGTCAGACAAATACAAAGACAAACAACATGGGGGGGGGGGGGGGGGGGGGGGGGGGGGGGGGGGGGGGGGGGGGGGGGGGGGGGGGGGGGGGGGGGGGGGGGGGGGGGGAACAACAAGCACAGGCCAACAACTAAATTGTCTTCATAGTTTAGTTGTTGGCCTGTGCAACAGACTGTAACTCATGAACTAGTTGTTTGATTTGCAAAAGAAAGAAAATTAATTGCTCAAAAATAGTGATTTTGTGGTGGTGCTTAGCATCTCAAAATCAAATGAACACACCTTGACTCCACTGGTGCTGTGGGTGCCTGTAGAACGGTTTTGTGCTCCCCAACTTTAAACTCTCTTAGTTTTCTGGCCTGTTCCAGTGTTGCTGTCATGTCTTCCAGAGGTGGTGGCATACCTGGTGACAAAAGGCACAGGCACATGTATATATGCTTTTATTTTAAAGCACAACAGTATTATCTTTAGGCGATTTTAAGGGAGTGTTTTATGACAGCATTCACAGAAGAATATGGTTTTCATTCATCGACCACCATAAAAAATGGAGTCTACATCTCTCTCTCTCTCTCTCTCTCTGTTTAGGGGGAATGAGTTTGGGGTGAAACAGAGGGGTATGGAAGTAGAAATGGACAAAAAGGGGAAAGAAGAGGGGTATGGTAGTGGTGAAGGTTGACACATGGCTCATTGGTCCAGAAGAATGAATTTTAGATTGCTTTAGTTTTATGTTGATGCACACTCAATCTAATGCTGAGTTATTTACAATGACAAAAAGATTTGCAAAATGTAGTTTTCAAAGAACAGTGTTCTGCTGTTTTTTTTGCTTGTTTTGTTTTTTTTTTTTTTTTTTTTTGTTTTGTTTTTTTTTTGTTTGTTTGTTTTGTTCTTTTGTCTGTAAGTTTAGTTTACGACGCTGAATGGGTGTGGCAACAAATACAAAAATCCTTGTGAAAGGTCCCAATGTTATATCAGATCCACTCTGCTTATGAATTCCCAGATCTAAATAATCAACTGTTAGCTGCTCCATTTTCTCTGCCTCCAGACCATCCACCAAGAGAATGAGCTTGCTCTTCCTCTTTCAAAAACCAAAGTAGTTTCTTTTAAAGACCAGTCTCAAAGCCTTCCTTTTTCCATCGAGCAGATTTTCCACCTCCATTTGTTTAATTTTTTTCTTCAGTGGTTCTTGATTGAGCCCACAATTGTTCTTTTTAATTTACACCATGTATCTGGGCAAATGACATGTGCAAGTGCTTTGAATCATTCTTTTAGTGCAAGATAAAACTCTAAAAAGAAAAAAGAAAATACTCTTATCATATACATGCATGCATGCACACACATAAGTATTCACACACAAACACAAGTACAGACTTATAGAAAGGGATGGCTAGGGATTGAATGGTGGGTCTGAGAGTTAAGTTAATGGTAAGGAAAGATGGTGGGGGAAGTGAGATAAGACAGTTCAGGTTCCGTAATGTGAATGTATACAGCAGTACCATTTGTATGTTAAAATCATGAAAGCAAAAGATGCATTTCAAAATGGAGGAAGAGGAGGTGGGTATGTCGGGTATCTTTAGTTGCACCAGTGTGAGCTTGAGTTCATTTCCATTTGTTTTTTTAGGTCTTGCCTGACTACCCTCGGTTCTTATCTCACATGATATTCATTGTTACAATTTTTTTCTTTAACTCGGGTAGGCATATGTTTGTGATTAAGCATGCAAGATTTTAAAGCAGTGAGTGAGAATTCAAGTAAAGTGCGAGTGAGAAATAATCAGTTTCAGGATAAAAAATCATCATCATCATCATCATCATCATCATTCAGTTGACATCCTCAGTCATCATGTTGACTATTCTGACATTTTTGATTGTGGGCTGGCGCAGCATTATTAAAAAAAAAAAAAAAAAAAACAGCAGAGGTTTAATGTAGTTTTCTTGCTCTTGACACAAACATGTCAAGAGTCTTTGCCTCGACTGCTGTGTTGGGCAGGGCG
>JADBJO010000059.1:752500-797500 GCA_016801955.1 Conus betulinus
GAACAGTTATTATTGATGGATGTCAATAACTTTCTTACAGGCATTTACTGATTTAGATAATCAAATGAGGTTGACTTACCAAAGTCGTCCTTTAAAACCAAATGGAATATTGTCGAAAAGGCAAAAGTGAAAATTATTCCAAACGTGATCACGTGATGAAGTTGAAATTCGTAAATTTGAACTGTGCTTTAATATGTTGGCATATTCAGTAAATGTAGATATATGCACTTAGATTTTACTTACACCGTACAGATCCAACAATTGAGACTGACAAACTTAACCCATTCAATCCGAGAATTCATTCTCAAAGTCTGAGTGTGAGTTAGTACAGGAGTTGCCATCCCTGCTTAGCACAGTAGCATTTTTGGGGTGATAGTTAGGAATGGAATGAGCACTCCACTAAAACTGTATTATCTGAATAATTTTTCAAATAAGCTTTGTTTTTCAACATTATTCTTCATTTTCAAATGTTAGCAGAATCTTTTATCTTTTTCATGCTCCAAACCTTGAAACTTTGACATAATACAAGAGTCATTTTTCTATGGCTGTGCGAGGTCTGATTGTTCTTACTTGCATACATATATTCTAGGAGCTGATCTAAGCCTGCTGTTAATATTTTGTAGGCAACTTTTCATGTTTACAGGCTGGACAGTCTTTCCCAGTGCTACTCGCTACTGTTGTACTTAAGGGGAAAAAGCACTGCTCCCCTCCCTCCTCCTCAATAAAGCAGTTCTAGGTATAAGTACTGGGACCCCTGGCCATACTTTTATTGGCCCCATGATTCCAAGCACTAACACTTTTGTCTGCTTGAATGTTTGTGATTGCTAAGTATCTGCTGCTTTCCAAACTTGGTTTTCCTTTCATTTTTATTTTTAAAAAAAAGCATCCTGGACATGACATAAATCTCTCTCTCCTCCCTTTCTCTCTCTCTCTCTCTCTCTCTCTCTCTCTCTCTCTATCTCACTCTCACACACACACACACAAACAACACACACACACACACATATGCATGCATGCACCATGCAGGCATGCGGTGTGTTTGCGCACATACACTTTCATACATAGGCGGACAGAGAAAAAAACAAAATGTACACTTTATTAAGATGCTCATATTTCAGTTGGAACTAGAAATAAACTACAAGGGTGTGGCTCAGAATAATGACAGTGTGGTTCATGGGTAGAATTGACAGTATTAAAGAAATGTTGTGTGTGTTTGTGTCATGTGTGTGGGGTTTTTTTTTTTTGTGCCTGCAAAAGTAACATGTGTGTTGTTCCAGAGGTGTGACCTAGTAATGTTTATTTTTGTTCCAGAAAAAAGAAACTAAAGAAATTGCAAAATAAAATAAAGTTGCGCTTGAAGGTTGCGAAAGAGGGTAAGTGTTTTCATTTTGTTTTAATATTTTAGTTGTAATCATTAAGATGTAAGTAGTGGGAAAACGTTTTTTTTCAATCTGAATCTCAACTTTTCCCCCCAGTTTTCCCAGGTCTAGGGTATGAATCGTTGCAATGTGTGAGAGAAAGGATGGAGATTTTTTTTTTATCTTGTTATTGAACATACAGTCAAATATGAATGTCCTGAAAAGTTAATTTACATAAATGGATTAATTGATCATAATAGCTTTGTTTCTGGCTTGACAATGAAATTTCACTTTCAGTCCCTGTACCCTTTATTTCAATTTTGTCTGTGACCTGGTCACTAGTAGTTACTGATACAGTGAAGCATAAGTTCAAATCCTTCATGGTAATTGTCTTGCCATTCATACTTCAAAGATTTTACAGCCTGCATTAGACTTGATTGGCTGTATTATGCAAACAGGAAAACTGTGAATGTTAATCTACCAAAAATGAAGCATAGCTACCAATACAGATTATATGAACAACAGAGGACCAGCTGTCAAATTGATTGTGTAAAAGTCTCTTACTTCAGTGACTAGTAATAGCACATATATATATATATATATATATATATATATATATATATATATATAGAAACAGAAAAACATTATTGAGTGTCTTTTAATGAGGTATTTTTTATTATGTTCAGCAGCAGCAACAAGTCCTGGTGAACCAGAAGAGTCCAAGAATGGTCCTAATGATAATGATGGTAAGGAATCTACACACACTGATAGTGTAAACAATAGATTAGAGAGATCAGTAGAATAAGTTTGAATAAAGTTTGCAGATAACTCTATCACTGATTCACTTACAAAAGAATTATTCAAGAAGACTTTTTTTGTTATTATTATTACAGAGAAACTTTTCATAAGCAAACTTGAGTAACCCTAAAAAACCTTTCCTCTTTAGTCTTCAGTGGGAGATAAATCTTGTAAACAAAAAGGCTTCAAAGTTACATGTTCCAGAACAACAACAACAAGAAGAATACTTTGATAGGAAGAATCTTTATTTGGAGGGTTTGTATATGATGTTATTCTCAATAATTATATTGTTATGATCAGTATCCTTTTTTTTTTCTAGAAATAGAATATCAGCAGGAAAGAGTGTTTGGTATGCAGTGTCGTCACTTTCCCATCTTATGATGTGGAGAGGACAAGTGTCCTAATATATCAAGTTAACTGTTGACATTAGCAGATTCTCTGCTAGTCCCATTACTGACCAACTCTTTTGAAAAAGTATTCACTGTTGTGCTAGATTTGTGAAAGTCAGTTGGTGTGAACACCCACATGGAGGAATGCAGGGAGTGCTTACCCCTATGGAGAGGATTAGGATGGCATGGGATGGTGTGGAAGGGGTATGGGGTGGGAGAGGGGATGATGTTGGCATGTTTAACAGACAGGTGAGACACTTGGATTAGAATTGTGAAAGTTAATCATCTACTCAAAATGAACAGCCATTAGTTACACAGTGAAGCACAAAGGCTTTCATCCTTTATTGTAATCCTCTTATTATTTGTCCTTCAAAGATTTTGCAGCCTGCATTAGACTTGATGGGCTGTGTTGTACAAAAAGGAAAACTGTGGAATGTCCATTTACCAAATCAGTGAAGCATAGACCAATACAGATTATATATGAATAACAGAGGCACAGCCCTCCAGTTGATTGTAAAAAGTCTATCATCTCGGTGACTGTCATATATAAAAGAGAAAAACCTTACTGAGTGTCTTTTAATGGTGTATTTTGTTATGTTCAGCAGCAGCAAGTCCTGGTGAACCAGAAGAGTCCAAGAATGACAGTGACGGTAAGGAATCTACACACACTGATAGTATTAACAATAAATTTGAGAGATCAATACACTAAGTTTGAATAAGTTTGCGGAATGTAAGTTAACTCTGTCACTGATTCTCCTTGGAAAAATTTAGTCAGAAGAAGACTCTCTTTTTTGTTGTTATTACAGAGGAACTTCTCATTAGCAAACCTTCAGTGACCCTAACAAAATTTTCTCTTTAGTCTTCAATAGAAGGTAATCTTTTATGACCAACAAGGCTAAAATGTTCCATAACAAAGAAAAAAACTTTATTAGGAAGAATCCTTATTTGGAAGGTGTGTATATTGATGTTTTACTCAATCATTGTATTACAGTCATCACCATCAATTTCTTTTCTTTCTTTCTTTTTTGTATCAGCTGGAAAGTATCGGTATCAGTATGTGTGTTTTTATGTCTTTTTTTTACCATGAAGCTCTAAGCCTTGTCAGCTGCGAGTTTCTTGGTGCTTCTTGTGCATTTTGTTGCATTGTCTGGTCATTTTCCTTGTCATTTCTGTGAAGTCATATCACTGATAAAAGATTGTGCAGAAATCATGATCATACACAAACTGCAGGTTTTCCCTCTTTTCATTTATGAAATGCGAAACGTATCAGGATAAAAACACATTCATATAAGCCTTGAACAACGGTTTTCAGCCTGCTTTGCATGCTTTCAGTTAATTTTTTTTTTGGAAAAGAAAAGCGCTGTGTTTGCATACTGGTACTTACCTTCTGTGACAAATTACACAGTTTTATTACCAATTGTTTTCAGAGATGGCTGATGAATCTCAGATGGACACTGCTGAAGAGACCGAGGCATCTCAGCGTGTCAGTTGTATGTATCTTTGTGTCGCGTTTGGTACCTGTTATGTCCTAACCAATTTTCTCAGTCATTGGAAAGTTGCGGAAGATGATTGCTAGAAGTCTGGGAAAAGTTCAAGAATTTGCTTATATTAACACACTAAACAAGAACAACAAAATGCTGAAAAGGCACACACAAATCTGCAAGGTTTTAATCAGGAATGGAAAAGGTTTCATTTTACATATGGTTTGATATTAACACACTAAACAAGAACAACAAAATGCTGAAAAGGCACACACAAATCTGCAAGGTTTTAATCAGGAATGGAAAAGGTTTCATTTTACATATGGTTTGATATTAACACACTAAACAAGAACAACAAAATGCTGAAAAGGCACACACAAATCTGCAAGGTTTTAATCAGGAATGGAAAAGGTTTCATTTTACATATGGTTTGATATTAACACACTAAACAAGAAACACAAAATGCTGAAAAGGCACACACAAATCTTCAAGGTTTCAATCAGGAATGGAAAAGGTTTCATTTTTCGTACAGTTTGAAAAGAGTCAGCATCAAAGATTTAAGAAATACTTGTATTCTGACTGTGCTATCTGGGATACTGCCCTTTGCTAAGGGAACATTGTGATTTGGGTGATGCAAGTAGGATCTGGGCATGCATACATGCACACAAGTTACACCATCACACAGGATTCTCATTTCATTTAGCTATTATTAGAACAGTGTGTGGGTGTGTAATATTAACATTCTATTTAAAATCATGAATGCATGTGCCTGTGTCAGAAAATGTACACTCATACAATAAATAACTTGAAGAAAATGCTTCCTACGGAGACAGATTGCCTTGACATACATATATATGATATTCTTTACTGTTTTGTTACATGCTACTCTAAGTAGAGCAAAAATGATAGAAATAACAAAAACAAAACACAAAAAAATTTAACCTCAAATGAATTATAATTCATCCATGTAAAATACAAAATGCCATATTCAGGAAAATAAAGAACTTTTGCATTGTTCTCTAACTAGATTGCAAGTGGAAACACTCGCATTTGTACACACACACACACACACACACACACACACACACACATGCTTAATGTTTTATGTTTGCTTGGCTTTGATTGTTTTAAAATGGGAACAAAGATTTAGTTAAGGACTTGAACCTGTACAATAATGCATTACTTTTTTCACATGTATTGCACACCAGCTTAAAGTAAACCCAGAGTTCCCTTCTCCTTTTTTCTAAGTGCCAGGGTCAGCAGAGGTGGACACTGCCTTTTCCTCCCTAGAAGGTGCTGTGAGTGACCTGACCTTGAAGGCTGTGGTTGACATGGGCTTCACACATATGACGGAAATTCAAGCGCGCGCGCTATCAGACCTCTTCTTGAAGGAAGGTGAGGTGAATTTTTCGTGGAGAGAATTTGAGATGTCCCAGGAGGGTAGGGGGAGACTCGGTGTTTGCCAACAAAATAGGAATGTGTGTAAAAACCTCAATTTTATTTGTCTCTTTACATGTGAGCACAAAGATGTGCATACCGTTACACACAAAAACTAAAAGAAAGAGGGGGGGGGGGGGGGGGGGGGTCAACTCTACCATAGTGGCTTCTAGTAGAAGTTCTTTTTGTTGATATCATGAAAGAAACTGTTTTGTGCAGAAAAGTGAAAATAGTTGTTATTTATTCATCTTCCTGCTTTTTAACAGACCTGTGGTAATACATGCTTGTTCAGGAATAAAAGGTTTACATGTCACAGGCAAATAGATTGTTAAACTCTTAATATCAACCAGAGAATCTGATGATGAAAAAGACCATTTCTAAAGTCAGGGGTTGCACTGAGTCCTGGAAGTCTGGAAAAAGTATGGAAAAATGGAAAAATCATTTCCAGGGCTGGAAAAGTCTTGGAATTTTGTAATTTGTGGCCATGGGTCTGGAAAAGTCCTGGAACTTTGCAAAAGCTGTGCAAACTTTTTCATGATGTCGAATTTTGCTTTAAGTTTCTTTACAAAAAACAATGAAATAGGAATAAAAACAGAAATTAAATCACGCACAATGATCACGGTTTTCCGATTTCCTCTGGCCAGAGGTTTAGCAGACTACATTTTTTTTCTACAGAGTAGCTCCCCTTTAATTTGAAAAGCATTGCGCATGCGCAGTTGGTACCATTGCTTAACTTCCCTTTCCAATCAACAGCGCTGCGAGGGAAAATAGCGTCGAAGTATTAAAGAAAACATGGGAAAATGTGTGTTTAGCCTAGCCTGGCTAGACAATACAAATTATCGCAAATGGATTGCTCCTGCTTCCGATGGATGCAAGAGAAAAAACACGGGTGCCTGCTGTGCAAGAAAGACTTTGACATCGGGAACATGAGCGAGCTGCTCTGAAAAGCCATGCGGCAGGCATGAAACATCAAAAAATGATGCAGCTTTCAGACAAAACGACTAGGGCATCAACAATGACCGTGACTGATTATTTTCGGCCCAATGATTGTGAAAGGTTTTTTTGTTTTATTCAGTATGGGATGCGATCATGCATTGAGTGGGGTGGGGGTGGGGGATAGAGAAAATCAAAAGGCCCAAGGGCGATACACTGGCCTATTTTTAGACACATACACACACACTGTCTCTAACGCACTCTCCCTCTCACTCTTTCTCTCTCTTATAAAAAAAATTTCAAAATTCGAATACGAAATTGAATAGAGAGCAGACTGGCTTGTACGTACTCAGCCATGTTGAACATCCAAATTAAAATGAAAGGACAATTGAGAGGCCGCGAGGCCTTATGTCCTAACTCCTTATCAGACCTGACCTGACCTTCTCTCTCTCTCTCTCTCTTTCTCTGTCTTTCACACACGCGCGCGCACACACACACACACACACACACACACACACACACTCTCACACAAAACACGCTCACACTGTCTGTCTCTCACACACTTATACATGCGTGTGCGCGCGCACGCACACACACACACACACACGCATGCATGCACACACACACACACGCACACACACTCGCACGCACACACTCTGTCTCTCTCTCTCTCTCATATATATAGACACACACACTGTCTCTTTCTCTCTCTCTCACACACACTGTCTCTGTCTAACTCTCTGTCTCTCTGTCTCTCTCCGTGTCTCCGACTTTTTCACACACGTGCGCGCACACACACGCACACACGCTAATTTTTTTGTTAAGTATTGAATGCCTAGCTATCATTAAATCAGTTCTTTTCTCATGTGTTTAACATGGTAATCACATACAGAGGTGCATGCACACACACATTATTGGGGTCTGGAAAAAATTATGAAAAGCCCTGGAAAAAGTATGGAATTTTGTTTGGTCACATCTATGGGAACCCTGTAAAGTAAATGCAAAATTTGCTAGTATAACCAAGTTAGTAATATGTGTTCCAAATTCATTGCGCGCATTTTTTTTTCTTAATCAAAAAAGAGATGTGACCTTGAGCTGAATACTTTTCTTTCTACCCATATGTTTTCATTCTTATCCTACTATTATGTATGCAGAGACTTGATGGGTGCCGCCAAGACAGGAAGCGGCAAAAACCCTGGCCTTCCTGATTCCAGCTGTGGAACTCATCTACAAAATGAAATTCATGCCACGCAATGGGACTGGCTGCATCATCATTTCACCAACACGGGAGCTATCAATCAATGCAGACATTTGGGGTTCTCAGAGAACTGTTAAAGTACCACCACCACACCTTTGGCTTGGTCATGGGTGGCGTCAACAGGCAAGACGAGGCAAAGAAGTTTGAAAAAGGAGTGAATATTCTGGTGGCCACGCCTGGGCGTTTACTTGATCACATCCAAGTGAGTCTTCTATATTACCATAATATTCTTATTCTCCAAATCCATTTCATTACACTTTTTTTTTACTGGTCTGTGGAAACAAAGTTTTTTTTTTACCTTTGTAAAAGAGAGGTATCTGTCTTTTTCTCTGTTTGTATTTCTGTTTTTATTCTTTGACTGCAGTAGACACTTTTTCTCATTCTTTCACACACTATTATGGTACTGTCTATACACATCAGACCTATATGTGTTAATTACTTCAATATTTTTTCTTCTTAATGTGTTAACCCTTTCACCGCTATAGGCGCCTTTTGGCGACGACTTGGCAGAGCGCCAAAGGCGCCTTTTGGCGACAAAGTAGGGGTAACCTAACTCCGATACTCTCACGATCCTAGTTCATGAGATAATAAGCCAGCAATAAACGTCATAGCTGGGGGATCGTCTGGCCCAGCTCACAGCCATTTGCTTTGTCAGAACACTATTCAGTTCAGTGTTTTATTGACTTTATTCCGATTGTTTTTCCATTCACTATGACGTCACCACCAAGCACTTTACGTACTCGACCTTGCCGTACATTTACCACAGATCAAGTGCTGGGAATATTGAATAGACGATCGGTTGTTCCTAATACAGATGAAGAAGACCCAGACAGTCACACGAGTAAAGAACAATAGTGAGGGCTTGACCGAATTATTCCAACGTGAAGCGTTGGACCGTGGCCAAATTGTTATGAGAGAGGCTGATAAGACGCCCACTTACAACCCCTACGCGAGTGCCCCAGTGTTTTTGCGTTGAGCCAGCCAGCACTGACTGACTGTTCACTAACTCTATGTGAGGGAGCGAACTAAGACTTGAGGGAGCGAACTTCACACACAGGCTGTGGGCCGACTCTTAACGGTCGAGGTTGAAGGGGGCGTGGCCAACTGACACGTGAGAGGCGAGTAGCACAGATGTGTTTCGAATGGGTGTACAGCTGATTATATAGATCAACTGAATGGCAAGGGTTCAGAGACCAACAGGTACATGAATGACTTTGTATTCATAAAAAAATATATATATATATTACTGTTGAGAGTGAAAGGGACGTGTGTGTGTGTGTTCCCTTTTTCTTTCTTACATGTGTACCAGTTAGGCATAAGAATGTGTGTGTGTGTGTGTGTGTGTGTGTGTGTGTGTGTGTGTTCCCTGCTGTTGGAGTAGTTGTATTTGTGGCTGTTTCATGCACTTTTCTGTTGGAAATACCATACTTTCTGGTCTTCAGTTGTGAGTGGAGCATTTTTCCTCCCTTGTTGAGTTTGTTGGCATTCTTTCTTTTCTTTTTTTTACGCTTAGAAGAAACATAACATTCTTTTTTTTTTTATTTTGCATTTTTTTTTGCACTTGAAATCACTAAAAAAATTGTTGTTGTTGTTACCATTACTAACATGTTATGATATAATAAAAGTACAGTGTATCTCCTCCATTTTACAAAAATTAGCATGACAATTGGTTGTTTAGTTCCAGAGATATCCGCGTTTCACATATGCTGGTATACAATAAGAGCTTTTTGGAAAAATGGCTGGCGATGGGGATTAATGCAAAATAGAATGTCTGGCGGTGAAAGGGTTAATATATGATTTTGTTGGTTTCTTCAATGATTATTTTTGTGTGAGGGCAGGATGAAAAAAAGCTGTAAAGCTTATTCTTTAACCCTCAATAAAGATAAATTTAACTTGACTATATCTAGGTAATGGCTGCCAAAATAGAAAGATATGATACAGCTTTTATTCATGTCAAAGAAAAGTTTTTTCCTCATAATTATGCAAATTCGAAGATACATGTTGTTGAGAAATTACAGTATGCAACAAAGTTCTGATCTACCGATAAGTTCTTATTATTTTTTCCAGAACTTTACTTTGGTTTGGAGTCTATTAAAGTTTTTTTTCCCTTGTGTTTTCTCTCTCTCTCTCTCTCTCTGTCTCTCTCTCTTTCTTATTTAACACAAAATGCCCTTTTTTTTTTTTTTCGTCGTAAACACTGTGTTTGTGTGCATGTGATGATTGCAGAACACAGAGGGATTCATGTATAAAAATCTGTCCTGTCTGGTCATTGATGAGGCAGACAGGATCTTGGACTTGGGATTTGAGGAGGAAATGACACAGATGTTCGTCTGCTGCCCAGTGAGTTCAAGTTTTGCCGTTATGAATTTGCTTTCCATTACTTTTTTTTTTTTTTTTAAGTAACTCCACAGTAGAGTCATTTTTTAATGAAACTTTGTGGAAAATATGGAGTATGGGCCAAGATCTGTTATGTAAAAAGGTACTAAACTTTTTTTAATGAAGTGTGGTAAAAAGATGAAATGGTCCATGGAGCCCAAGAATGAACCCTGTTCAGTTTTGGTGGGGATCAAGTGCCAGTTCAACCTTCGCATAGGTCGCTGCTGTCTAGAACGCTCTTTTACTTTTTTGTTCATACTGTTGCTTGTTGTAATTGCTCATTATGTACTGTACCTTCACTAATGAGTACGAGTAATGTGAATAAACCCTTCTTTTTTTTATTGTTCAATACCTGCTGCTTATCTGAGATTTTACAGTGGAAAGATTTTTTACCAAAGTTTTTGGTTGAGTTTTTAGACTATGTATTTTAAAGAATTGTGTGAATGAATGACCTGTGAGTTGATTTTAACGTGGTGACAGCCCTGATATGGCCCTTTGCGGTCGGCTGGGCTATAAGCATTATCTTATCTTATCTTACCTGCTGCTTGTAATACAACGTTTGAGAAGAAAAGGAAAGAAAACTATGCTGATGAATAGGTCAGGGCAGAAGAAAATGTTACAGATTGAATGATGTTGCTTTAAAACTCTGAGCAAGATATTTGTACTAATGCTTGTCAAGCACATGCTATTCTTAAATGATCGAGGATTTCTTCCCCTGTTTTTAGAGGAGACTTGGACCTAGAGCTCCTCAAGAACTAGATCAGTGGTCCATGAGACTGATTCAGTCTTCATAACGAAGTGAGATGCATCCCGTAGAAGATCAGTGACAAAGAATTGCATATGTATTTCCAGTGGTGACTGACTGAGATGATGTTAATGTTTGCAAGCTGTTTGCAACTCTTAGGTAGGATTTGCAAATTCCATATGCATTTTGGTGGTTTGTTTCTGCCCCATTCTTTTTTTTAAAAGGGTTTGACTCTGTCAGTTTTAACATTTGTTCAGTTTTAACATATGTTTTGTTCTTTTAATTGTATAGAGAAGCGACAGACTATGCTGTTTTGTTCTTTTAATTGTATAGAGAAGTGACAGACTATGCTGTTTTGTTCTTTTAATTGTATAGAGAAGCGACAGACTATGCTGTTTTCGGCCACACCTACCCAGAAAACTGACGCTTTAGCCCGAGTGTCCCTGAAAAAACATCCCATGTATGTGGGTGTGGATGACCATAAAGATGAAGCGACAGTGGAGGGACTGCAGCAGGTCAGTGTGTTTGTTGTGTGTAAATGGTCTGGGAAAGTGAGCATCTATTCAGTGCTCAGATACAGCACTGACACATGTAAATTTTATATCAGTGTTACAGGACACAGACTCGCATACATATGTAAGCATATACACATGCCTGTTATAGCACAAATACTCAAATATACATACAACACATGTACACATACAAACACACATGCACATACTTTACATATTTATTTCTTAACATTTGGAAAACATAATTGGACACCATGAGCAAATGAAGTAACATTACATTGTGGCAAGTTTTAGATTAAATCACAGTGAGTCATCTTAGCAAGTAATTGAAAAGAATGTAAGTATGAAGCCCATATAAATTTGCATGGTTGCAGAAAATGTTTGACTGTGAAAGATTAAGCTTTGTTAACATTTAATCACAAATGTGATAATACAACTTGCTGAAATAAGAAGTACTGAAGAAATGATGAAGAATCCATTCAGCTTTACTTACAAAGGAACTATGTATCACTGAATACCTCAAACACAGTGAAAATTTAAAGAACAAGATCTATCTGTAGCTATGTGCCTGATCCAGAGTTATGACATAAAAAAAGGTGTTCCCAGCATTACAAGTGAACAGTCAAAACATGTTGGGCTAGGAAGGTTAGACAGGCTGTAGCTGTATCAGACCTGAAAGGGTTGACGGGTTTGTCCTGTATTTTTAAACATCAGAAAAATTCTTGACAGCATGAAAATTTTTTAGAATGAGCTATTTTGAACTTTACAATTACATATTCATATAAACTTTAACAAGAAAAAATCTGTCTCTGAGAAGAAAAATTGACTGATAATAATGCAACTAACACAACAGATTTGCTTATGCTCATGACGATGGATATGAGTTGTTAATATGATTTTTCATTGTTGTATTATGTTATAAAGGCTGACAAAGTGAGCTTGCCTGCAGACACATGCACAATCGAATGAAATGATTATGAAGAGAAAAAAAAATCTGATTGCCCTTGGTACAACTTTTAGATAGTAAAACATCATTGTACTTATTAAATACTCTGAAAGAAATATCAGATTAATTTTTTCCCCATGTATAATTAATTTGTTATTTAGATTGCTCCTTTTTTTAACATCGGAATATTTTTCAGTGAAAAATTATGAGGTATCGGGTGTTCTGTTAATGCAGTTGGAATGTGTGTGTGGCCTCTACATGTGTTCTTCATGGTTTAGCAGGGTTGACCTTTAGCTATACAAATATGAAACTGTTTCAAACAACTGTTTTTTTCTTTGAATTGTGTTGGTTATACACCTCAACACTGCTCTGAATTAAATGAATATTTACGTGTGCCTCATAGAGATGAAAAAAAAAGCAAGAAATCTAGTCTTTTGTGAATCAGTTTTTTTTTTTTTTATTTGTTGATTTGTATTTTATTTGTTTTGTTGCTTTGTGTGCACAGGGCTTTGTCATATGCCCTGCGGAGAAGCGATTTCTACTACTGTTCACATTCCTGAAGAAATACGCAAGAACAACAAGATCATGGTCTTCTTCAGCAGTTGTATGGCAGTCAAGTTTTTCAGTGAACTGTTGAACTACATCGACATGCCTGTTCAGTCCATCCATGTGAGTTAGGGTGCATTTTTTTCTCTACTCTCTCACTTTGAATGCATTTTTTCTGTTTCCTTTTTTCGTTTCCCCCCCCCACCCTTTTCCCTTCAGATTAGTGATAAGTCTTTTGAATGCAAGGATTAGTGTATAAATAAGCATGTACTCATTGACTTCATTAAGTTTTAATTGTCAGATCTGACAAATTCACAGCTGTCTTAGCAATGAATGCTTAGTGATGTTTAATTTGAGGATTAGGAAGATTCAACTCGTTTGATTTGATTTTTAGGTGTACACATAGGTACTTTTACCTAGTGCATTTAATCTCATTTTCCTTATGGAAGATTCGTACAGAGGTTTACAAATGAGCATATATTGACTACTACATCTATTAAGGAGCCTGTGTACTTTGTGTTACCCTGGTTTCAAAACTGTTGTGATGTGTGATATTTGTTCTTGTGCACAGGGCAAACAGAAAACAGGCAAAACGATCATGCACCTTCTTCCAGTTCTGCAATGCCAAAACCGGCATTCTTCTCTGTACTGACGTTGCTGCCAGAGGTTTTGGACATTCCACAAGTTGACTGGATTGTCCAGTATGATCCACCAGATGAGACAAAGGTATGCACTAGTTTATCAGTCATTCAAGGGGGTCCCCGGGGAGCTGTCAGATGCAATTTATCATGCTGCTACAGGGTTCGTACGCCCCTTGAAGACCCTTGAAAACCCTTTAAATTTCAACTGGGTCAAAAAGGCCCTTGAAAACCCTTGAAAACTGCAGATATCCCTTGAAATCCCCTTAAAAATCGTTTTCGGACCAAAACTGACCGTAACGTTTGAAGACGAATCGGAGAACAAACGCGAACGAGACTTCGGACATCGATTTTCGCCTCTCGAATCGTGTTGCGTGTCGTCTGCTTTTCAAGTAAAGGGAAGCAATTCAATAGTCGGTTATCGTTTGCGCATGCGCAGTTCGACTTCCGACAAAGGGCGCCATGCTCCCTCATCTTCGTCGAAGTCCGATACTGTTGCGTCTGTTCCGAAGGGAAATTACGCATTTGATCCGTTGTGGCTACAGAAGGAAGAATATCGAAGCTGTATCACTGAATGCAGAGACAACAAACATGCGTTTTTCTGTAAAGTGTGCAAAAAGACCGTTTATGTTCGGACAAAGGGCGAATCGGCGGTTGCAAATCATGGGAAAGAGGAAAAAATACGTGGAATTGGATAAAGCGAGTAGGCCGGTTGGTAGTCTTACGGACTTCGTTCGGGCAATCAAATTCATCAGATCGGGTCAGACCCTATATCCTTAGTAAGAATCGTCAACCAATCCACAATAACAGCAAGTGGGACAGATGTGTTGAAAGCTGAAGTGTTGTGGACGATTCATGCCATCAACAATCGTAACAGTTTCCGATCTGCTGAAGACAACGCGAAACTGTTTGCAGCAATGTTTCCATATTCCTCGATTGCGATGATGAACTATCGGTGTGTGGGAAACCAAAAGCAGATATCTTGCAACTTTTGGCATTGCTCCTTCTTTCTGTCAGAACTGAAAAAAGAGTGAAATCACAGACTGAATCTTCAAATCAATCGTCACGTCGTCTCCGTAGACTTTAAGTGACTCATTTAAGTGCGCATTTGTTAAAAGAAAAGAAAAGAAAAAACGTCCTACTTTGTTCAAAAAGACAGCATTCATACCACACCCCTCCCCCCAAACTTACCTACCAGCAAGCCTACACACACACACACACACACACACACACACACACACACACACACACACACACACAAAAAAAAAAAAAAACAAAAAAAAATAATATCAATTTTATTCACTTATTTTTTTTATTAAGTTACTTTCATTTTATCATCTAGTTATCATAATCACTACCACTATCATTATTATCATTACTATCCCTTCTATATATATAATCATATAAAAAAAAAAAATGATACATAATATAAAAAATTATATAATATAAAAATCCCCCCTGCCCCCCTTAGAATTAGAATATTATTAATCCACCTTAACCACAACCATCACAAATATATCACACCACCCCACTAAACCAGCAGCAACCCCACAACCCCCATCGTTTCCCCCCCCCCCCCCCCCCCCCTTTTTCCTCTCCCATAATCCCCTCTGTCGTTTCCGTCTGGCGGCCATTCTTCCTACCACATGGACAGATAAGTCACTCTTCGTTCTTTGTACTGTCCTACATGTTGAATATTTTTTTTTTTTTTTTTTTTTTTTTTTTTGTTTTTTTTTTTTTTTTTTCCTGAAGAAGATCCAAGAGGTTGAATTGCATTGTGTCTTGTCCTGTGCTTTGTTTGTCAATGTCCTTGCGGGTAACTAAACCCCTTCTCTTTCTAAATTTGGTTCATTCTCCATCAGTCACTCCATTTTGAAATGAAAAAAAAAAACAGTTAAGTGTGGAGCTGCAGGAAGGCAACCCACATTCGCCTTTTCAAGAGGGGTTACCCTGCTCCCTATCCTGCCCAGAACAAGCATTAGGCTAGTCCAGGCCCGCAACCATTCACACACACTTCCACACAACAGCACATACAGTGGCTGTATTTTAAAAGTAAAGTTTGCTGAGCTCCCTCCTGAAATATGCTAGGGAGGAGGCCTCGGCTGCAGTTGCCGGTAGAGAATTAATGAATATGTCATGCTTTTTGATGAATCTTTGAACAAGGACTTGAAACAGAAGCAGCTGGACATTCATGTCAGATACTGGTCTGGAAAGCAGATTGAAAGTTTTCTTTTTCTGATTTCTCAATTTCTGTATAAAGAATTCAGTTTTTATTTTTTTTATATATATATGATATTGAGCGTGGAAAAGACTATAGAAGTGTAATCACCTTATCATCATGGCTGGATTACATGTGTAAGGTTATTATTCACTCTTTTTTTTTTTTCAATTGTACGGCTAAATTTGCCCCTTAAAAATTAAAATATCCCCTTTAGAAACCCTTGAAAAACCCTTGAATTTTTTTCCTGTGGAAAAGTGGGAACCCTGTGCTAATCCTCACCTCTGATTTCCAACTGAGTATTAGTATTCCCCTTTACTGCCAGAACCATTATTGAATCATTTGAGTTCAGTCTTTTATAAGCTGCTTTCTCATTTTGGAAATACTGTCGGAATGTAGCCTTAAGTGTCAATGTCAGTCATTTGTATCTGTATTTATTTATATATACGTTACAAGTTGTCGAGGTGAGCTTTAAGAGGCTTTAAACAGAGACTGAAGGTTGATGGATTGCCACTTCCCTGAAGATGGAGTGTGGCTGCCTTAATGGCGGGATAAAAAAACAGTCATACACACAAAACGCCACTGCCCTGTTTATATAGGCAGTGTCCGCAGGGGTATCAGCCTGCGTACACAGAAAGAAAGAAAAAGATGGATTGCCACAAATAAGGCAAGAGGGGGCTTCACTGAAAACGGAGAAGAATTACCTTCATGCAGCAGAGGATAAAGATCATTATTCAGTTTTCGAAAGACAAACAACTCTTATATTTTTTGTGTATAGTATTCATGTGCGTATGATGTTTGCATATTCAGTCTTTCTTTTTTTTTTTTTTTATTTCTTGTATCTTTGTGTGACAGGTTTTGATGTTTAGTTTTCACCACACCTCTTCTTGTGACAAGTTTTGATGTTTAGTTTTCAGCACACCAGGTGTTTTAGGGGTGTTGTCTGTGTAAAACTTGCCATAATTATATTGAGTCATTGACACAGTTTTTTCATCTTCTGATTTTAGGAGTACATCCACAGAGTGGGACGGACTGCCCGTGGGGAAGGAGGCAGTGGCAAAGCATTGCTGATGCTGCAGCCAGAGGAAGTGGGCTTCCTCAATTTCTTGAGGAAGGCAAAGATCACAGTACAGGAGCTGGACTTCAACTGGTCCAAAATGTCCAACATTCAGTCCCAGGTCAGTCCCATGGCATTGCTTTACCTCGCCAAATGTCCTGAAAGTGTGATTATGTTCTTTTTGTGTGGTTTTAATCAGTTTGTTATTCATTATGTTTACAGTGAAAGCCGTAAGGGACATGTGCTGGTTATTTAGCATGCACTGGACATTTTGTACTGAAAATGTGGTCTGATTAGTTTCAGGCATGCATTAATTTTGTTTGGATAGTTTTGGTATGTCACTTCTGTCTTCTTCTTCTATTATGTAATTGAACAACAATTTGGTTACTGAAATCTAAGGAAAGGGGTCGACTGTTAACATTTACACTGATAAGCCTATGAAAATATGTTGCGTCAGCATCATTGAACAGATCAGAACTGGGTTTGGTTAAAAGAAATAAGTTAAAGAACATCAGCAACTAGAAATCGTTAATATGGGAAATGTAACTAGATAACACATATGATTGCTTCATGACCTCAAAAGCTGAGTTCCTTGAATTACATAGTGAAGATTTTCTGCTAGAAGGAGGAAATCAGTCATTTGGAAGATGAAAAATAAAGAAACAAAGCTATCCAAATGTTCAGATGCTTTTGAAAAAGCCCTGAAAGTGTTGGAATAGTGTTACATGTGTAAGTGTGTTTATTGTTTGTTGTTGTATGTTTTAAGATCTCGTCATTTTGGGTTTTTTTTTTGTTTTTGTTTCTTCTTGTGGGTGTGTGTTTTTCTTATCTTGGAGTCAGAGACTGTTGACACAAGAAGAGATACTTGAAGGAAAATATTTATGGCTTTGTTGCTGTCCCATTTGACGTATGTACCTGTTTCAATAATGCGTCATGTAAATATGAATACATTGGTCAAAAACTGAACTGTATTGTCTGTCCATCTGTTGATAAACAGCTGGAGCTACTGATCTCCAAGAACTACGCTCTGCACAAAGGAGCACAAGAAGCATACAAAGGTTTTGTGAGGGCCTACGCTTCACACAAGGAGAAACGCATCTTGATGTGGAGAAACTGAACCTCAAGGGGGTGGCCAAGTCCTTTGGGTTTGCTGTTCCACCATATGTGGATCTGAGTATCCTTTTGACCACTCATTTCAACACTGTAAAATATTCCTGTGGGGTGGGAATTAGCCTGTTCCTATGCGTCTGTGTGTCTTACCTCATTTATTTTTTGAAACTCAGATGAGTATATTTGAATTAGGTCAGTTGACGATGTATATTTATGGTTTTTAACTTTCGTGTATGTCTTTCTTGCATTTGTGGAAAAAATCTGTCTTATGAAACTAAAAAGAATCTGTTATATAAAACTTATAATGTTGGGGCAAAGGAAAGGAGATGCACCATGTTTGAGTGTGCATATTGCATCTGCTGATGAATAGCAAATTTTCTTAGAGAGAGAGGATATTGTCAGTGCAGACGAGTCTTCAGTACACCTCAGTAACATGAGTGACAGTTCAGAACGTGACTGGTTTTACCGATCATTTCTGATAAGTATTGTTGCTGTATTTAAAGACCAGTATTGCACAAGCCATTGAAGGGGTTCAGAGCGGCAGCGTTTTAAAGAAATTGTTTTACAGGTCAGAGAGAAAGAGGAAGAAGACTGCAGGGTTCATACATGTCCATGAAATATGACTACCCTTTTTCAGGGACTGAAAATTGAAAAGCCCTTGAAATCAGGACCTCAGTGCCTATAAAATACATCAGGTGCTTGAAATGAGGATTTTGATGGAGCAACTGATGTTTTGGCTAGAAAATAACAGAATTAAATAGTCAATATTTTATTGGCCGGGAATTATTTTGAAGTTATTGAATTAATAGAGGAATTTGGGTGAAACTTGCTTTGCACAGTGGTTTCTGTGGAAGCACGAGTAATCTTGTGAACTTAAGTGTCTGCCTTTCCTTAACCACTTCAAGATGTCCACTGCAGAAAAAAGAAAACTGAGAATGGCTACATGAGAAAGTCCAAATTCAAAAAGAAAGCATAGGTGAGTATCTTTTCTATCGGTTTTTTTTTTTGTTGTTGTTTTTTTTTGTTTTTAGCAAGCACTTACTTCCAGATTTTTTTTTTCTTTTTTTTTTTTCCTTGTGTGTTCTTGACTGATAAGACTAAGTTTGATTTTTTAGATATGTATGCATGCTTATATCGATATATAATTGCATGTACGAGTGTTCACATACATCACAGTTTGTATGCATGTGCTATAGATGCATATGCATTGCTTGTGTTATGTGAATTTATTAAATAAAGTGTGTTTCTGAAAGGACAGTCCCAATACTTAAAAAAAAAAAAAAAATTAATGCACTTTGACCTGTGCATTATACAGGATCCAGTGCAGTATTGACATTACAAGATGTGATAGGTCATCTGCCAAACCCCGTTTACTTGAATGGGTTTGTCATTTTTCTATCCCTCCATTTCATAACTATGCATGGTTTTCATCCTACTTTTTGGTAATGTTTTTATGTTTGTTTTTCCCTGCCTAGTTATTTTTGTAACTATGCATTTGTGCCCTGCTTCGTGGTTATAGAGGGTTTTCTTTTTCCATCCTTACATTTTTGTAATGATTTTCGTTCTGATTTTTGGTAGTATATATATTTTTCCCTGTCCATACGTTTTTATAGCAATGTATGACCTGCATTCAGCTTGTGGTAGTTTTTTTTCCCCAGTCCATTGTGTTTTTTCTACTGTGTGCATGTTTTTGTTCTCTCTTAATTTGTAAAAAGAAATCAGATATGAGTCAGTAGAAATAATTAGATTAGTAGAAGTTACCTATTGGACCACTTTTTTTTTTTATATAGCCTGAAACACTGGGATACATTTCTTTTTGGCAACTGTTAAAATGTTTAGTCATTTCGACCTTCACTGTGGTTACGGACCTTCACTGTGGTTACGGAGGCATTGGAGTCAAAAACAGTTTTACCATTCACACTTATTTTTCAGTTACCATGCATCTAAATTTCAAGGAACTTGACAGAATTTCAAAGCTCTGATTTCTGATCGATCGAGTCGGCCTTTCTGCAAAAAACGTACAGCTCTGTTGTTTCAAAAGCTTCCATTGCAGACTGATCTCATCTCGTTGACCTTGTCCTAAGAATCAGTCACAAGAAGCATGTTTGGGCCATCTTTTGGATATGATTAACTCTCCCAAGGAGATTGTTTTCAATAACAGCCGTTGGGTTTGTCAGCAGGATAATGCAAAAAAAAATAACAACCCAAAAAACCTAAAAATCTGAACCTCGAATAGAATGCAACTCATGGATCAACCAATCAAATGTTGATATGGAGGTGAATGAACTTTGGATCGAGGATTTTTCAGCGAGAATATCCACTAATTTATGTGTGCAGTAACTGCCTTGCGAATGTTAGGAAACTTTGTGAAAAGATAGGGTGTAACCCATGGACACGTCCATTAAATTTAGGTGCACGTCCGGATCTAACTGCACATCCAGGATCTGTTTACACTATGGACAAGATTAGTGCAAATTATCCACTGAATATGAACACTGCGAAGTTACCGTATGAAGTGACTTGTATTTGTTTTGTTCCATTTGAAAAAGAAAACCTTACACTAGAAGTAACTCCTTCAGTCTGTACCAACTAATATTCTAGAAGCGACTCCTTCAGCCTATACCAGTTAGTACTTCATTTAACCTTTTTTTTTTTTTTAACTAACTAATGACAAACATTGATTCATTAAACCATGATGGCAGTCTGTACTGTCCAGAGCACCTGATTTCTGCATCAAAGTGTAATTCAGTATGTAAGTAACCTTAATTGACAGATAAATTGCCAATAAGCTGAAATGGGATTTGAATGTGTAGAGAAAAGAGCGAGTGGCAGCAAGTGAATGTCAAAAGTGATAGTATATCATTAACAAGTAGGGACAAAATAGGAACAGTTGATAAGAGTCTGGAGGTCTAGTGGAATCCAAAGACAAACTGACAGTATTTTTTTTCAGTAACTGGGCTTGGAGATAGAATGAATAGATGCAAAAGTAAATTCAATCTGAAATGTGAATGCACACATGAAGGTGCATTTTGGATTTCTAGTTTCTTGAGAACCCATATAATTTAGGCTTTTGTACGTTTATTTGAAGCTTTCAACACCAATTTCTCAGCGTGATGAAAAAAATAACAGATAATTCATTTTTGATGAATATGCACAACAGGACATTCTTGTATGACCAGGAAAAATAGGAGAAAGATGTGTACATCAGCTTTTTTTCTCTCTCCTTAGTTCCCAACTACTGCTCTGCATTTTTAAAGGCCCAAGAACAGAAAATGGTGCTGACAACACCCATTCATGAACACACACACATGAAAAAACCATAAACATTCAAATTTAGAAAGAGGGGGTTTAGTTTGCCGCCAAGGACATTGACAAAGTACAAGACAAGACACGATGCATTTCTACCTCTTGGGTCTTCTTCAAGCCAAAAAAAAAAAAAAAAAAAAAAAAAAGGATCACATTTAACATTTAGGACAGTACAAAGAAAGAACGAAGAGAGAGACTTATCTGGTGTCCATGTGGTGTGCTGTGAAGAATGGCCGACAGCATTCATCATTTTCGCTCCATTTTGAAACAAACATTCAAGTAGCAGCTTCCCCCCCCCCCCCCCCCCCCCCAAAAAAAAAAATCCTTCACAGATCCTCACCACTACACATGGTTTTTCTCCAAGTTGAGGGGAAAATTACGCGGACCATCCCCAGCTTAAGTGATGCTTGGGCATCCAGAAGGGCAGTAGGAGTGTTGGGAGATCTTGAGATTCAGTTTCTGGTATCTCAAGCATGTAGGGACAAATTTTTCAGATGCCTATTGAGCAAGTCCAGGAATTTTTTTTTTTTTTTTTTTTTTCCTATTGTGTTCATGATCCTGATTGACGACAGCAGAAACTGATGGATGTATGGACATGACAGCAAGAATAATGTCTCTCTTCATTCTTTTTGTTTGTACTGTCCATAATGTTAAATATGATCATTTTTTTTTTTTTTTTTGCTTGGAAGAAAGAAGACCCACTCTTCTAAATTTTGCTTCGTTCTCCGCCATCAGTCGCTCCATTTTGAAACAAACATTCAAGTAGCAGCTTTCCCCCCCCCCCCCCCCAAAAAAAAAAATCCATTTTGAAAGATAATTGAATACAGATCATTGCACTTTTTTGAAATTCTGCTCTCTGTTTGCAGGAGTCAAAACGACAAACGATCCTCACCAGCTACACTGCGATACCAGGCTGAGGCACCTGTTTTTCTCCAAGTTGAGGGGGAAAATTTTACGCGGACCATCCCCAGCTTAAGTGATGCTTGGGCATCCAGAAGGCAGTAGGAGTGTTGGGAGATCTTGAGATTCAGTTTCTGGTATCTCAACAAGCATGTAGGGGACAAATTTTTCAGATGCCTATTGAGCAAGTCCAGGAATTTTTTTTTTTTTTTTTTTTTTTCTTTTTTCCTATTGTGTTCATGATCCTGATTGACGACAGCAGAAACTGATGGATGTATTTGGACAGAAATATGACAGCAAGAATTAATGTATATTTTGTGAATAAATTGGACCAGACTTGGAATGAGGATTGTGCAGGCTTGCTTTGTGTGTGCATGTTGAACACGATGATCCATAGAGACCATTCCAACACTTTCGGCCATCTGTCGTTTCAAATTTCTTGACGAAAAATAAATTTCACAATTTGACATTTTTTTTAGTTTTTCTAGTGGAAGAAAAGTATAACCAGACCTTCCAAATTTCTCTCCACCCCACATCTCCAATGTGTTAACCTACATGCCATTTTAAGTGATGAAACTAGATGATGCGAGTTTACCAATGCAGCTGGACAATGAAACTGGGCAGCACGTATGGGGCAGTGCACCACAGCCATGTGTTGCAATTTGACCAAATGCCTGGCTTGCTTCCATCTTTCGATAATCATCTTAACCTCATTGATCGAGGGGAAGGTCAGTCCCTCCCCTTTGCCTCAATGGCTCTACCACTCAGCAGTTATGGGCCTTGGTAGGGTCGTGTCCTGATCAAGACATGCACCACTGAACGCCTCATTTCACCTTTGTCTTTGAACTGGTCTTCAGTGGTTGTCTGCTCAATTTTTGAAAGCAGCCAAACCTAGCTGCAGAAACATGCTTTTAATTCATCTGTTGGTTCTCAAAAGAGAAACCGTACAGGACAGCTGACTAATACTTAGTGTATTTAAATTGTTTTGATCCATAGTTTCAGTGTGGAAGCCTTTTACAACAGCCAACTGTGAAAAAAAAATTCATGTTTATCTTTCTTTCAAATGGCAAGGCAATATACCAAATAGATGATCATTCAACAAGTTAAAATATTAAGTAGAATAGTTGGCATTGCTGATTCCCCAACTGTAAGTTGTGGGTTCGAAAATGCCCATCAGGACCATTTAGCATTTTAATTTGTAGTTTTTTTCTGACTCCCCCGACCGACTGGGCTCATACCCAGTATCGAGTTTGCTATGGTTCAGCTGGGAAGAGACAAACCACACAGCATACATGCCTGTCCCGATAAAAATGAATTTCAGTAGCACCGATTTCAAATTTCAGTAGCACGGACTCAAATCAGTAGCATTTTTCTTTTGAAACAGTTTGTGGAAAGAGTTGGTCAGGGTGTCATAATCAGCTCAACCTATGCATAGAATAAGACAAAACTTTACCGCCATGTTTTAATTACAGAAAAAATGTGCCGTCACAAATCACGCACTTTGCTTTTGAATAATATTTATGGCTTCAGAGTCCAATTTTTCACAATGAAAAGGGAATTTTCTTGCCACTGCAATATTCATTGCCGTTGTCCAGTTTCAACTTCATTTGTTTATAAGTGCCCTCGGCATGACGCTTTTTTGATGCAATTTCATCGGCATCACCATGTTAGCCTGTGAAGACGTGGGAAATACAGAATTAGCTACTTCTGGTAAGAGATCGAAAGCTTGGATCGAACACAAAATCAGAACCTCATTTTACTTTTTTTTTTTTTTTTTTTTTAAATTGACGGAAGTTCCGTCAAGACTGAAAGTCATTTTGACGGATTTCCATCCATAGACGGAAAAGTTTCACCCATGAGTTCACACCAAGGTTGTCGGCACTGGCAAGTTCATCTGGACTGATGTTGAACAGACGTGGTAGCATTCTCTAGAGCAGATGCTCCATCCTGATATAATGAAGCAACAAGATAAACTAGGGTATGGTTCAAGCAGCAGTAATGTGCCTCATGAGGGCTTTGTTGTGGTATGGTGATGAGACAGCCCCTCCATCCCCCCATCCCCACATTCACACATTCGGACACAAAAATGAACAACATGACAGTAACTATCCCAGTTTATTTTCTCAGGACGAACAGAATGAACAGTCACTTTGTTTGCAGCTGCATCACTGGGCCTTGGCTGCCAATCTTCTGTCACGTTCCTCTGCGATGGAGAGGCGCACACCTTTGCCCTTGGGCAGGGAAATCCACTGCTTGGAACCCTTGCCGATGATGAACACGTAGGACAGACTGCAACATTTAAACACAATGGGCATAACACTAATACACTGGTGCCAAAAGACTGACAGATCAACAAGGTGATGAGTGACTCATATTACAGGTTAACATACACCACCACAAAGTGCTATAAAATTTGAAAAGCATCTTGTCTAAATGGGAAGGGAATGCCTCCAGAAACGAAAGGTCTGGCCAAGCGCTGCACTCTTCTGTAACATTTGTTGCACCCAGACAATCTCTTCACCTCCTTGAAAGTTCACCTCTCAAGTTCAACTTGCTCAGATCTCTCACAGGCTCAAGTTTTTATCAACACCAAAAATAAGGCATTATATCTGCAGTTGATGGCAAGGTCCATACTAGTTGTAAAATGTCAGAAACTCAGTCCAAGGAAGGAAGCTCTCAGCGAGACATTGCATCTCTCAAGCATAATAAAACACCATCATTGTTCCTGACAGAAACAGTGTTCAGTTTCATGCAAGCAAGTTCATCAGCACTGACCTAATGGAACAAGTATGATTCAACAATGTAAGCCCCAAGCATGATTCAACAATGCAAGCCCAACTTTCTGTGAAAAAAGAAACTGAGACCTTAGTCATTTCTTAGTACGTCTGCCAGTCAATATCTGAGACCTTGTTAATTTTTTTTTTTTAGTATGCCAACATCTTATCATTCAAAGCCAACAGGATTTCATACAATCGGTGCCCAACTGAACCCATTTATGTTGTTGCTGACTAAAGCCTGCCGCACTTTTCCACAATGGAAAGTGCAATCACAGAATTGTTTAAGAAGTAATAAAGGCCATTTTTCAGGGTTGCTGCTGTGGAACAGAACAATACTTACTATCTCCCAAAATTAGGGTTCCTACAGACTCCCAAGAACAAAATTCAAGGAGTGTTTATTTTATTTCAAGGCTACAATACTTAAGTACAAATTGAAAAAAGAAATGACAGTTTGATTTTTCTGCATTCACGTTAATGGAAAAAAAAAATTTTCAAACATATTTTTACTAACAATGTTTGCCATCGATTGTTGTCGCTATTTAATCATGGGAGATAATTTGTAACTTCAAAATTGATGAATTACAAATTATCTCCCCTGTTAAATAGCAGACGGCAATCCAGGATCCCAACAACGTGAAAATTTTGTTTTTGATTAATTTCTCATTATCCTAAATGCAGAAAATTTAACTGCCATTTCTTTTTGCCATATTAAACATTTTTTGGAGCTGATGACTTGATTTTCAAAGGCTTTCAATGAGGTTTGGTCAACAGAATCACATTTTATTGATTTTCAAAGGTTTCCGAGGCCTTGAAATTCACTGTCAGAATTCAAGGAGTTTCAAGGAGCATATGAACCCTGAACACCGTCCAGTTTGTATGCATTCTTGGCGCCATTGTTATGACAGACAATACAGCACTATGTACTTCCAAAAAAATCACTGATTTCAAATTGATCAAGAATGGACTTGCGCAGGTTTTGATTGTGAAGTGTCATTTACTTCAGAATTTAGTAAATATGTTCAATGATTTGTGTCATGATTGGGGTTTATACAAATTACAGAACACTTGTATACACAAACTAAAAATGTCAGAAACTCAGTCCAAGGAAGGAAGCTCTCAACGAGATTCATGACCTCTCAAGCATGATAAAACACCATCATTGTTTCTGACATTGTGGAAAATTAGTTAGCTGATAGGGACTAAATTTTTTCTTCAATCTTGCATGGACTAAATTTTTTCTCCAACTTAACTGCCTGTGATAGCTGACAACTGTGTTCTTGGTAAACTTGGTCTTCTTTTTGAGAACTACAGTCTCGTTAGGCCATCATACAAAATACTAATATATATGTAAAAGATCCTTGTATCATCTGCATTTCCTAAGCGCTTCACACAAAATGGTAGGTTGACTTATTAAACTAGAAAGAATTTCTTAACAACAAAATCTGTGTTTAAACTAGAAAGAATTTCTAAAAACAAAATCTATGTTCAATCATTTCTAAACAAAAAAATCTACATTCAATCAAACCACAGAAATATGTGCTACATTCAGAGAGAGAACACTCAAACACAATTCAGCATTAATCAGTTTTGCATCTTCAATACAGGTCCTTAAAACAGAACCAAGACACTTGAAAACATTTCTATGTTAAGCAAATTTGGAAGTACCCATTAGTCATCTGGCTTCTATCGATGTCCAGCTTAACCGTTTTCACTGCAGTAGAAATTTACAGACACACAGCATATGATTTCCACCCTAGGACAGCCAGAGCTTGTAAGGACCATTTCATGATGCTCTTTAAGGACAAATATATACAACCTCCTGGGTTTTTTTCCCAATAAAAAATCTCCATGGTCTTTGACGTGCGCTTCAAAGTGCTGCTTCAAAGCGCTACGGCAAAGTTTATACTGGCAATACAAACATACAGTGAGAGTTTCAGCCAAGGATGATGAAAAGAAGACTCGTCTCATGCTACCCTTTTCCCATTTCTTATTATCTGGATCACCTTGGATCCATATCTTCAGACCTTTCAGCCTGTGATCCTGCAAGCGGCATTTGTCTAGCACATTGAATGAACTAATCTTAATAGCATGCACTAAAGCACAGCGACATTCAATATGGAAGCTAAATCATGTGGTAAACAAATCCACATGGAGTAATCCTCCTGCTAGTGCAACTTCCATCTGCTGATGCACCATATTTTTGGTTTTCTTTCATGTTCATATTAAAAAACTTTTTCCTAATAAGTTTTAGAAGTTGGTGACTTTTCTCATGAGGAATTTGCTTCATTTCATGAACACATACTGTCCTCATGAAGCCTTATTAAATATCCAAAGCACTAAACACTGACAAGGACTATACAAACTGACATTTTTGCACTGCAATGCATAACCATAGCAAATGCTGAAAAATAAATTTACAAATTAAAAAACAATTTGTAAGGGGTTGACAGTAAAGAAATGCATGTACTTACTATGTACTTTCACAAAATACATCATTCAGGTATACAAAATAAAACCAGCATAACTGGGTTCAGTTTGGCCATGTTGATATATTTCTCAAGATTTTGTATTACTTGTAACCAAATACTTTGTCGTCACCATCACGTTTATCAAATTCATACAAATATTTTACAAAAAAAAAAAAAAAAAAATGTCAGAAACTCAGTCCAAGGAAGGAAGCTCTCAACAAGGTTCAGCACCTTTCAAGCATGATAAAACACCATCATTGTTCCCGACATCAGAAATAAAGCAAGTGACTCTGATGGATTAATTTTTCCACCATCACTGGGAGTTCTTATACTGTCGTACGAACTCCAGCCAAACAACAACACTCACACAGTGATAAGCCTTCTATCCACTTCAGGGGAAGAAGCGAAAAAGCCTCAAATACCCTGCATGATCTACAGCCCCACAATCATTTCCACAAGTTTTCCTCTTTCGGTAAGTTTTCTTTCTGCAATCAATTTTCAATCAAAAATATTTTTTCTTTGAAGTTTTAACTCAACACTGAAGCCAACATTGGACGATGCTGGAAGCCATGGCAAAGAATATAAAGGCTCTATGCTCAAAGAAATCACCTAAAAGTAAACGAAGAAAAGGAAAGGATTCTAATAACAGTTCATGTCATTTCGGGTAGAATAAGTTAAACTGGAACTAGACTCCAACTGTGTTCAATGCATATGATTCAGACTGGATAAAAGAAATCTTGAAATAGTGATCTTTATCTCCATTTGTAATAACAGGGTAACAGGGAAGGTTCCCTGTTCAAATCACCGTTCTTTCCTTGCATGCACCAAATATCATGAAAATCAACTTTCTTTCATTATATATACCACACACTGTCATCTCCAAGCCTACAAGAGTTACGTCTGTTTGTACCCAGTTTAACCCCTTTTTTATATTCCAGGAACAGCCCAGCAGGTAATTTTTGCAGTCTCAAGAGCAGCCACAAATGTATTAAATTAACATGATAAATGTGCTGGAATTGACAGCGATGAAAGAGCTGTAACCTATCAGTCAACATCCCAAGCATTCCCTCCCCTGACCCCATTCTCCCTGCTTGAATTATAAACGCTATTGTGGAAAAGAAATTGCATAATATGCATACAAAAACCATATAGCTTTCAAGCTTATCAGATGGACCCCCCGTTTAGCGTTGGTTTGATGGTCCTGGTGCATTTCCATCACTGTTTTGAAAACTTAGTGAAACTTTGTGGCTTGTGTAAAATATGTTTCAAATTATCCCCCTACCCTACCAAAATGTAAAAATAAAAAAGTCAGAAACTCAGTCCAAGGAAGGAAGCTCTCAACGAGATTCAGCACCTCTCAAGCGTGATAAAACACCATCATTGTTCCTGACTTAACAAACAGTGAAGCTCATTCAAGAGAATCAATTTACAAACATGAATGCAATTTTTGGTTGTAAATAATCAAGATGTGTAAGTTGTTTTGTATATGACAATCTTTTTTTCATTTCTTGGCATGTTCAGTCTATTTCAAAGGTAATCTTGTTATGATGACAAAAACACATCTAAGCATATGTTTCTGAACCACAAACATTAATGAAGACCCACCACCACCACCACTCCAATTATGTCAGCAAAAAACACTGGTATGCTACTTTCTTGTCAGCCTGTCATTTCGACAATGTAAACTTCGAAAGCATGCACCCTCTGGCATTTTCACAAAAATAAACAGCATCTTGCACACATTCAAAACACTGCTGGTAATTTGGCTCCTGTTGAAATACGCATTTCTTTCTCATTACATGTACCAAATCTACAAGGTTGGTTATATCAGTACCCAGTTTCAACCAGATTTTCGTAACACAGGATCAGCAAGGGCCACCATGATTATTTCAAAACGTACACGCACTTCGTATGGGTTGACAGTTATGAACAGCAAAACATCCCCCTCCTCTGCAAATGT
The DNA here is from genome assembly GCA_016801955.1 of Conus betulinus. Lineage (NCBI taxonomy): Eukaryota > Metazoa > Mollusca > Gastropoda > Neogastropoda > Conidae > Conus > Conus betulinus. Next base: position 781,714 of record JADBJO010000059.1, read on the forward strand.
CAACTTTCAAGTTCTGCACTTAAATTTGTATTCATATTTTTCATGAATACACAGCCAGTATTTTTTTTCAAATGACAAATTGCCAGTAACTGAAAAAAAAAAAGAGAAAGAAAAACAGACAAAAAATACTGCGCATCTAATTCCTTTACCTACATACTAATTCCTTTACCTACATACCAAAGAAACAGCTCAAGAAAACATCATGGTCACAGAAGAACATGTTCTCCTGTCTCGGACTAACCAGAAGCTGATGACAGATATTCAACAACAAATCTACATTCTATTGCACTCACCGTGTGGCAAATGTGTGTCCCAAGGAATCTTTGATGTGCACGATGTCGAAGCTTCCAGGGTGTCTCTCACGATGGGTGATGGTCCCCACACGCCCCAAGTTGTGGCCACCAGTCACCATCACCAAGTTGCCTAAACATCACACATGATCCATTCCATTTCAAACACGTTCTTTGAACAGTCAGTCTTGATTTATCTTCTCTGGAACTGGGCATATGCCACAACTCATTCTGCCCCTCACACTTGAGTATAAAAAGGTCATCTATGCTCCACTGAAAGTCGAGCATTAACCTGACTCCAAACTGGAACATTCAACACTTACTCTGTTCAGGAGTAATGAGTTCAGATGGAGCAAATTATATGCATCTTTGGGCAAGTTCAATTTAGATAATTTGTTGTTTCTCTGTGTTTCGTTTCTTTGCACATCATGAACCAGTAAATTACCTGTACATTGAGACAAGTTGTAGATAAAACCAAAGTGGCTGGACAATGTTAAGCAAAGAAGTCTTGAATAGATACAGAAGCCATCTGAATTTACAAAGTTGCAGAACTACATTTGACAGAGTTGTGATTACTGGCATTTTCTCACAAATGTCAAAATACAATGATTTGTAATAAGAATTATGAAGAGATTAAGAATCTGTTCGGCCTCTGTTTATCAATGAAGCATGTATCCCTAGATAATTCAAGCATGATACAACGCCATCACTGATTACGGCACAAACCAACTGCTATTGTGGATGACTATGTTTGCCTTCGCTCTCATGCAGTAAAAAACTCACCATCTAAATGCATACTCTTAACTTCTTTAAAGAATTGACAACAACCAGAAATATGTCCACATCCATATATATGAGACTATCAACCAGATGTTCAAGCTGTTTGAAAACGACTATTAAAAAGAAAAATTTTCCAGCCTCATCAAGAAAACACATCAAGAACATAAACATAAACATTTGTGACAGTGAAAGTGTTCATTCATGAATACAAATTGTATAAATTCAATCCAAAGAAGAAAACTATCAAGAGTAATTCCTACTAGTTTTCTTAAAACAAGTTAACAGCATCACCGTGTCTGAGCAGGAACACACTAGGAAAAGAATTTTTTCCAGGGCAGAACTATCATATAGGGTCACATGGGAGGTACAGACAAGATGGAAAAGAAGGAGAGAAACACAAGCACAAGAGCAACCCACCGGAGTCGAACTTGATGAAGTCCTTCATCTTGCCAGAGGCAATGTCCAGCACAATGGTGTCATTGACTTTCACCAGAGGGGTCTGGGTAGCGGATGGTGCGGCCGTCATGGGTGATAAGGAATGGTACACCTTTGGGACCCACCTGCACGCGCTGCACTCGGCAAAGCTTGTACTGAAAAAGTTAAAGAGCTGAATAGACATCTAACCGGCACACAACGCTCTGCACAGCTTCAAATACAGCACGCAAGTTTTTGTTTAATACCTCTGCCTATGATAGTTTTTTGAAACATCCGTTTATAACTCAAATGTTAACACTTCTCCCTCTCCCCAACTGACTCTAAAAGAATTGGTTGAAGGAGAAACATATGGAGAAATACAGACCCTCATGTTCAGACAATGGCCATTTTTCTTACCTTGGCCTCTTCAGCCTTTATACGGTGGACGGTGAACCTTCCCTTCACATCGTACAGAATCCGGAAGAACTCATTTGTTCTTTCAATTGTAATCACATCTGCAACAGAATTATGCGATAAATATGTACAGAATTTTTTTTTTTTTTTTTTTTTAAAAGAAACAATGCATTTTTCTACTGAATTCTTTACGCATTAAATATTTCATAATAAAATGCAATATATACATATATATCCACACACAGATACACACACATATATATATATGGGAAGAAATACAGAGAAACGGCACATTATAAAAGGCGTCCAAGACGTTTCAGTCTTCAAAGGAAGGGGTGATATTTCAAACGTTTACTAGTTCCAGAGGTAACTTCACAAAAATCACACTTTTGACAGCTTTGAATATTATGTATACTTTCCTCAGACATTTATGAACATACATTCATTTCAAGTTCCACCTATATATGCTTTCCTTCTCATTCTAGGAAGACAATTATTTCTTCAGTCAATTAATTGTATCTTCCATTTGTAATGCCAGAAGCTACACAAATGCAACTAGCGACCGTCAGGAAGAATTTATGTTGGCTCTGATTGACCACAGCTTTGATAGGAGTCAAAATCTATGGCTTCAATTAGAGCCACATTGACAAGATTTCAGAAAAGCTTCAAAATACAAAGGCATTTGGCATGTGCATACACACATGCATGCTTTTAAGAGATAACAAAAAGCTCATAAGCAGAACTGAAACTACCAAAAACTCTGTTCAATGAATCAGATTTCAATTCGTATCATTTATAGCCAAGCCGACCCGAAACGGCCATATTAGGGCTGTCCTGCTGAAGTTAACCTTCTACAGGTAAACCAGTCTGAAAATGGGGGTAGATCACAAACTAAAACAACAACAAAAAAAACAAAAAAAACGCACACATAAAAAAGCAACATGGACACGTATAATTGTCCATACAAAATTAATAACATACTGATTTGATAGCAAAGGATCTTTGTTTCAGCCAAAGGTAAGCTGATGAAATGGAGAATATCAAAATGTCAACATTTCAGCTGTACTGAGAGAGCAAAAAGAAATAAATTATCATCTCTAAATTTGGTTAGTCAGTGAAAACTAACTTACCAGATGTAAAATATGAATGAAAACAAACTGTTGCCTTTTCTGTCTTTTCAAGTAAAAGAAAAAAATACTGTTTGAATATACCAACTGAACATATATTGTCACCCAAGTTACCCTCCCTCTTAAATATAAAAAAAACCTGTTCATGTTATTGGAAATCCCTAAGAATAACTATTTCAATTTATGTACATCTTCCGTTTGCAACAGTGGAAGCCAAACAGTGCAACTAGTAATCATGAGAGTTGCTCTGGCTCTGCTTTACCACAGGTTCCTCAGAAACCAAACTCGTACCTTTAAATAGAGCCACACAGAACAAAGCAAGCAATTAGGAATACAAAAAATATGTGCACTTCAGTGAAAAAGAAAAAATTTCCACTTGATCTAATACAGCCAATTTTCACTTTTACATCCCCACCCAAACATTTTTTATATGCTGCAATAGATGCCATTATGTTCAATGGGTGAGACACACATCTTTCACCTAATAAAAACCTCTATGGCTCATGACCGCAGCAACAAACTGTGCATTCACTGATCCCGTTAGACAAGGGAATAGTCAGTCAAGATGTTAAACTTCAAATAAACATACACTCTTTATTTTCACAACCATTTTTTCCAACATTTTATTGTTGATTTCTTTTGCCTCGACATATTGATATGGTTTTTTGTGTTCCCTCTATTTGGTAATGCCAGAAGCCACATACGGCAGCTAGCGACCGTCTAGAAGAGCTGATGTTGGCTCAGCTTGACCAATATCCTCACAAAATCAAGAAGACTTGGCTTCGATGGGAGCCACCTTATCTCAGGACTTTTTTCTTTAAAAAAAAAAAAAAAAAATCCTTCATAAAATAAACTACATGGTCATACTCACTTAAGCAACTTACTCTAAAACGAAAGGTTTTTATAAACTTCATTATTATTTCATTTTCACCACGAACCCTGCAGTCAACTTTTGTATCTTCCTTTGTTGGTTTACTCTAAAACGTTTCCAATTTTGGAGATTTATTAAAAAGTTCTTGCTCTCACTTTTGATTCAAAACTGTATTGAAAAACTAGCCTACTCTTATTTTCATTAAGGTATATGCTGAATGCAGATGCCTGATCAACTGTGTAAGCATCCTATATGATTTTTACCCCCTTTAAATTTGCTAAGAATATTTTTCGCTCCTTTAAAAAAAAAAAAAAAAAAAAAAAAAAAAAAAAAGAACAAAGGTGAACTTAAAGACAAAAATACATGGTTTTTATGCACACTTATGTTAGAGCAGGATACAATTTTCAATTCATTTACCATTGTTGTGCAACATGTGTTTACCTTCTAACACCCCTCCCCCCCTCTTAGAGTCAGTTCCCACGTTCAGTTCATTATTCATTGTATCCCAAGTAAACTATGTGGAAATAAGCATTAGCAAACTCTAGCGTGCACAAACGCTTTCAGTGTGTATGTGCACACATGTATGTGAATATTGGAGGCTTTCATGACCAACAAGCAGGACTAGCAAGTTTTTTTTGTTCCCTTAATAAACCCATGTAATATCCCTGATGACAGCATGTAGCTAAGATTACTGACTTTCTAGTAGGTACTCCATTCTATGACTAAGAGGCAGTGTGCTGTTGGCCCACATTCAACTGTGATTTTCTACAAATATTTATTAATAAATCAAGAAATAAAAGTACGCCTGACAAAACCCGTTATTTATCTTTCATTTCCATACACTGTCTTTTATATTTTTTGGTGGTGAGTGTCTGTATGCGTGTGTTGAAAGTTTGCGCTGTTACGGAGTAGCCGCCAGCGTCAGCCGCCATGCGCGCGTCTCGCTCCGATCACTGCCTTTCGTCGTCTGCTATGCGCTCGGTGGCACCGTTAGTAGTTCTAAAAATAGCATGCTAAACAGGAAGAAGAGTCATCCCCATAACGTCTCGTGTGCGAAGTGTAGGCATTCAACGGAAAATTCAGAGTGAAAAACCGTTTTAAAATGTTTCATGTAAAATTTCGAGAATAAAACCAAGAGCGACTTTTATACTTTTACACTCACGCAAATCTTCAGGGTTTAAACTATATTTGAGTAAAATTTGAAGTTTGTCCGTTCAAATGCCCGCGGAGCGCAAAGCTATGAAACAAGCCGTGGTGCAGCTTCGACATCGACATGAAATTGAAATGGCGCTAAGTACAAGACGGCATGCGACCCGTAAATATTAAACGGAATCTATCGAATATCGACGAGTCGTCTTCAAACCACGCCGTTCCAGCTATTTTGAATGGTAAATTGCAACCTTTTCCATCAGTTTTTACATCACGATTTAACTATTACTGTCATATATTTTGAAGATTACTTTGTTTTTTGTTTGACGACCGAAACATCAGACCGGAGTAATGGTGGGGTCGTGCTGATGAGAGGAGTATGTGTTTTGTATTTTACACCAAATTAAAACTGCTACTTAGATTCCATGGATATGTTACAGGTGTAGCTTGTATGACTTCAAGGCTTATTTTCTGTTGATTTTTTTTAACCAGATCTTTCCTCCTGTTCGACTTAAATATCAAATTTTATTAGGTCACGTGACCGTGCCCAACGACGCTTTTGAGGCCCAATGTCGAATGAACAGCTGAAACTAACACAGTTCCACTAGGAAAATGTATAGAATATTAGATCTAGTTGCAAAGTGAGATGACTGCAGGCGGAAATCTAAACAAATCTTTAAAAAAACGTTTGTGAACTGCAAAAAAAAACGTCGACAAACGAATCATGTGTTTTGTCTTGTGATTCGTTTGTGTCCACGTTTTTTGGGCAGTTCTTAAACATTTATTTAAGCTTTGTACAGAATATTAATTTTGTGCCTGTATTTTCCTTTTATCAAATAAATCAAGCTGAGATTCTAAAACACTTGTCTATGCATGCACTCCATTGTCATTGGCGGTTATGGTGATAATGTATGTTATGTGTGTGTGTGTGTGTGTGTGTGTGTGTGTGTGTGTGTGTGTGTGTGTGTGTGTGTGTGTGACTGAATGGATGGATTAGCTATCATCATGATTTATCAATTAATGACAACCCTAACTCAATTTATTTATTACTTCAGGTGCTCCAAACTGTGCAGTTAGTGTCTGCTACAACAGGCATTGTTCTGGTCAACATACACTGTAACAATGGCCAGTTCTACACAAACTTTCTCTCCATGACTAAGAAAGAGCCAGTGGGCTGTTAACCCCACATTTGACTGTTTTTTTCTCCAAATGTTTGAAAATCAAAAAATGAAAATACATCAGACAAAATCTGTTATTCATCTTTCATTTCCATACACTGTCTTTTTGTACTTTTGATGGTGATTGTGTGTCAGCGTGTGTTGAAAGTTGGTGCTGTTTACCGATTAGCTGCAAGCCTTGGCCAGCATATGCACATCTCACTCCTATCCCTTCCTTTGGTTTTCTACACTGTGCTCGTCCGGATATTTATCAATTCTAAAAATGTATGCCAATTAGAAAGAGGAGCAATTCTTCAGGCTTTCAACTACAATTAAGTAAACCGTTAAGTTTGTCCATTCAGTTCCTGCTGGCAAGGGGGTATGGGGCCAGGGTAAAATCAAGGGATGAGTGTATTTATTTTGTAATGGGCATGTTATATTCAGTATTTCTTGGCAATCATATATATAAGTTTCACTAATATATGGAAAGCATAGGCACTGGAGAATTAGGGTGGAGGGGAGGAAAGGGGTGGGAGAGGAGGAGGGGGGGGGATGGGGGGGGGGGGGGGGGGGTAGGCAAAGTTTCTTGCTTTTTAATCTTCTGAGCGTTACTTTTGGTACAAATGTCAATCATATGTTTTCATAAGATCATGCCAAGCAGAGATATTTAATTTTTGTATACGTAATGTTTACATGGCACACAAGAAGTTAGGTAAAAGGGTGGGGGTGGGGGTGGGGGGTGGGGTGAAGGTGGTATGGGGGGTGTACAATTGTGCTGACATGCATTATTGATAATGTCTTCTTATTTTGGATTGATGTCTTCTTATTGTAATAATCTGATCATTTTGATATAAGTTACATGCTTGTATGTCAATTGAAAGCAGGGATGTCATTTTATATAACTGTTTTTGGTTGCCGATATGGAAGGAAGAAAAGTCAAAATGAAGATTTTGGCATTTTTAGGAGTGTGGTAGTCGGGACTCTGCAAGAGCCTCAGGTCTGAAAAAAATTCAGTGTATATTACAAGTAGTTGACATCAGTCACCCATAGTTTCAGACATGTCACTTGCCCAATGGCCGAGTTACAGGCCTCCAAACATGGCCCTTATGGGGAATTCTGACTGTCGTAAAAAAAATTAAATATTTAAAAAATCATAACTTCGCTCCTAATTAAGCTACAGCTATAAATTTTACATAATTTTCTTAGTTTCAAGTTCAGTGCGGACTTTCCCATCGACTTTGATGAGGCGCTGCATCACGATTTTCTTGCACTCATCATAGGTAAGTGCATACTTCAATCTGTTTCTCTCAGAAGGATCGCCATAGGAAGACACTCCCTTGACTTGTGAGGTCCTGAGCTGGGCTTGGGGGCCTGAAAAAGAAATTAAATCCAGTCCACTCTCCAGAAACATTTAATGAGGTTTATTTTAATCCTTATGTTAACTGGGTAAGTACACTTACCACATCAAACTTTTGAACATTAGAGCCAATCTACTGGTTCTGACCACATTTTCTAATCTGAAACTGTGTGTACATGCCTTTCCTACCATTTAGGGTCTCTAGGACAACAGAGATTTGCTCTGTCTCAATTTTTTAAAAGGCTATAAAGAACCCCATGCAAGCCCAGAGTTCTTTGTAGTTTTGAAAACACCGTACAAAAACCCCCTGCTATCCAAGTCTTTAGTTGAAGTCTGAAGGTCACTACCAAAAGTCTAAATCTGAAGCAATACCAGATATGGATGCAAGCGAAAACTAGGACAAACTGCAGCATGTAACATTCTCACATAAAGATCATTCAAAGTGTAATGTTCCCTACTTCAGTGAAGTTTTAAAATGTTGCCTACTCCTCTTAAAATGGATGCACATGATGCCGATTCAATGCGTTAACTTATATATCTGCACAAACATTTTTTTGCATGTCTACCCTTATCTCAATATGCATAATTCTTATTGCATGTATGATGCACTGAACAGGGAACCCTGATCTTCATGAAAAAATCTTTAAAATGGCACAAATCCACCCTTACCTTTAAATCAAGTTGCATATCAATACATTCACCTGAATAGAAAACAATACCGTTTAGTCAAACAAAAGGGATGGTACTTACAAAATTGCCACCCAACTTGTCCAGCATCCATGATTTAGGAGCCGCAACACGCTTCAACACCTTTCTTCGCCCACGGTAACCCTGAAAAGATGGAATTGTTCACCAGTTACAAGTGTCCTCCCAACTTAAGTGGTCACAAGGTTGGAATATGTCAGGCAACTGAGGCTCGATTTTCATTTTTCAGGCAACATGCACCTAGTCAACAAATGCGATGGTCACAATTTTCAAAATGGCCTAGTCAATGGTTTGTTGATGTACACCACACCAATTTTCAAAAGAACACACACACACACACACACACACACACACACACACACACACACACACACGCACGCACATATGTATGTATACACACACACACTGACACACATACATATCAGGCCCCGTTTCCCAAATTCATGCGCCTGTAACATCTCGGACAAAAACCTGTAATTTCAACAACAACAACAACAAAAAAAACATTGTCTTCATAACTGCAATACTTTCGCAACTTCCGAAGATTTGGAAAGATCGGCTGTTGGCACACAAGACCACTTCATTGCCATATTTGACAAGGTAAAATTTCTTATTGCTTTTGACCGAAACGGTAGCAGATGAAACTAAGCGTTTTAACAATTTTCTTTCTTTGATTTTCCCCCTGTAATTTTGGGGGGTGGGGGGGAGGGGGCGGCAGGGGCGTAATTCCCATAATTCTGATTTGTTTCCATAAAAATTACAGCAAAATCGTAAGGGTAAACAGGTCTGATATATATGTCCATCCAACAAGACAACCCAACACTGCCATTTCTGTTTGATTATATCAATGTATGTATCACCACTTACGAAAATAATGAACAAATGAAAATAGCATTTTACATCAACTGAAGAGTACAGTAAGTCAGGTTAATGGCATTTTTTCTTTTTTTTTTTTTTTTTTTTTTTACATTTAGGTATTAACAGCAAAAAAAAAAACAAAAAAAAATCAAATATGTACAATTACAGTTTGGGAAAGTGGAAGGGTTCCTTATTTGTGTTCGCTTATTAAGCAGAAAGCAAACGTCTCGGATGCAAAGTGGGGAGGTGTCCCTGATCCTGAAATCAACTGGAAGCCATCCTTCAAATCCTGGAGATTTAAACTGCGGCCATCCCAGTAATGCTAAGCAATACTCACAAAAGGAAACATAACCCTACAACTTATTTTCAGGCAATTTATACAGGTATACAGATACCTCATTCGGATCTAAATGGGTTTTAGGTGCATATGGATTTCTATCATGTATACTTTTTTTTGTATTAAACTTAATAAACCTTTGCTTGTAGTTTCTTCACTATATACAATCAACTGCAACTTTTCTCTTTGGAATTTCATTATGAATATGCTGGCAACGTCTGACTGTATCAATTGACAGCTTGCAAGCTTTGCCATTAAATTTGAAGAAATACAAAAACAACAAAAATGAAATATATGCTGAATTAATCTGATTCTTCTTGTGACAGGTATGGCAATTTCATTTCAAGATTAGCTTATCTTAATCAGCAATTATTTTATGCCCAACCTTGTGTTTTTAAGAAGAGGTTTAAAAAAAAAAAATTTTTGTTGCACTGCATCCATCCATAATCTAAACAGCATAAACATGCAGCTGCAATCAGGAAGGCAGATGCAAGTCTTTTCCTGCATTCTAAATTCCTAACAACATAGTTTGCAATATCCAGCTTTTCATCTGCTGTCTGGAAAGTGTCGCTCATCTCAGCACACCTCGGATAAGTCCAGCATGCACATACTTATGCCTAAATTAGACCTTTTCAGCCAAAACCGTTACAGAATCACAGCTTGTTTGAGGCTCCCCAAATTCAGCACTCCACATTCAAATGTTTCGTTTATCATCTGACAAAAAAAAAAAAAAAAAAACCTGAAAACTATACAAAATCATACCGGTGTACACACTGCAACTTATTCAGCCTCATACTTGTTGAAGAAAAGCAAGATGCAAGCCAGAAGCAGGATAAGCAAACAAGTGAGTGCTAGGCAGTAGTAAAAACACAATGGTCACTTCTTCTGGAATCATGCAGAGTAACAAATCTGTCCATTTCATATACCTGTACCCATAAAGGATCTTTCAATTTTTGATAAACCTATCACAGTTGCAAGAAGACAACTACATTTAGTCATTTGAATGAGACTATAAATTGAGATTCCAGTCCTTTCAATGCGACTATAAACCGAGGTTCCATGTGTGAACAAACGCATCACAACTTGCACACTCGTAAAATCCCATCACAAACTTTTGGATGAGAAGGCCAGTTTGGCCACTGGCATGGATGACACATTACACACAGTATGCACCCAGCATGAAATCAAAAGAAAAAGAATTTTTTTTTAGTTGTTAAACAGAATGAACGATAATGCCTGAATGGCACGCGAAACCGCTGAAGTGCCAGCTGGTAGCTCTTCAGTCAGCTCTTCTCAGGTAAGCAACCCGTTGTTTAAACGAGAACACCGACTGTAAAGCTCTAATAGAGCTTGGTCTCTGGCCCGGAATAGGTGCTATATATAAGTATTCTAAATAATAATATTATTAGGTATCATGATAGTCTTCCTAGCCAGTGCCCCTACACTTTAGCATCAGTAGCAATCTCCTGCCAAGCTCTCCTGCCCCTACGCTCTAGCATTAACAACCATCTCTTCATAGCATCTTTTCACCCGATTTATTGGAAACTACTGATTTCAATAAAACACAAGCCACTAAACTCACAAAATTCTAGCCACATGCTTCACAGAAATGCACAGTTGGGGACCACAGGAAACATTTTACTTCATCAGACACCTAAAGGTGAATCGGAATGAAATAGCTTTGTTTTGCTTCAAAGTTCCGACGTGCAATTTCCACTCAGAGTATTTATAACTCATGGTTCTACTGCCTATCTTCTGTTTAAAAACCATCCACAAAACACTACAGTAAAGGCACAAGCGAGCATCACATGTTAACGTTTTCCTGTTTTCTGTTGTAATATAATCAAGTTGGTTCAGAAACGTATACAGCCAGATCCAGAGATCATGACAAGTGAATTGTTTTGAAAACGAAAATACGGTAATGCACTCATTTAGTACATCAAATTTCACGTACCAACTTAAAAATAACACCGATATTCGATTTTTGCGAACGAGATATTCTCCACACATGAACAATGTTTCTTGCATGCTGGAGTACTAGCATATATATCCTACACCACACCATTGGTGGCAATGACTTTTTAGACTCGTGGTACGGATGATTTTTACGTACGGATTACAGAGCACACTCAAGACAATCGACTATCGTCAGTTATGTGAATTAAGAAAACACATTTCTTCTCATTGTAATAAATGTTTAATTTGCTAAAATATATCTGAAAACACAAAGATCATTGTCGATAGTCATTCATACTGACGAACGTGCCCACTCACCATCTTGATGACAGACCGGAAAGAGGAAGCAGCGTCTACGTCTCCGGAAGTAGTAATAAGACTAGTTTACCCACAATTCTTCTCAATCGCGGGCGATGGATGGCTTATGTTACTTCTATTTTAATTGGTTGATAGGCCATCAAATTGGACCAATCAAATTATTTGATGTTGTGTGTGTGGTGTGTGAGCAATGTATCTTTTTACACAAACTGTAACAACATAAATTTACAAACTTTAAACCGCTGTAAACATGTGAATAGCAAGCTTCCCAGTTTCGTGAATCACACAACCTGACGTTAGCTTACCACTCATTAAAAAAAAAAAAAAAACCCACTGACTGCGGATGAAAAACTGAAACAAAATGCTCACAACAACAAAACAAGCTGGAAACATGCCAACATCACACCTGTCTTCAAGAAGGGAGAAAGATATAACGCAGCCAACTACCGTCCCATCTCCCTCACCTGCATAGCCTGCAAACTGATGAAACATATCATCACCAGCCACATCATGTCCCATTTTGAAAACAGTGAGATTCTCTGTCCAGAGCAGCATGGCTTTCGATGCGGACGGTCATGTGAGACTCAGCTCCTAGGGTGTAAGGACGAAGCGACCAGAGAGATCGAGAAGGGAAACCAGGAGGACACTATCGTCCTTGACTTCTCAAAGGCCTTCACAAAGTTAGCCATACCCTACTGGTCCACAAACTACGTCGTTACGGCATCGTAGGCCGCACCAACGCCTGGATCAAGGACTTCCTTGCGGACAGACAGCAGGCTGTGGTGGTGGAGGGAACAAGATCTGACTTTCTACCTGTAGAATCCGGTGTCCCTCAAGGCTCGGTCCTAGGGCCGAGTCTTTTTTTTTCTTTATATAAACGACCTTCCTGATGGCATCAAGTCGAAAGTCCGCCTATTTGCCGACGATACCATGTGCAGCAAGACCATCACGAAGAAAAAAGATGAGCGAGTGCAGCAAGAAGACCTACACTCCCTTACCACCTGGGAGGAAAAGTGGTCTATGGAGTTCCATCCACAGAAGTGCTCAACGCTGAGAGTTTCTCGGAAGGGGAACAAGATTGCCCCTGTGTATGAGCTACATGGACAGAATCTCGAAAACGTCAACACCACTAAATACCTTGGTGTCAACATCCAGGACAATATGCAGTGGAAATCTCACATTGACTCCATCACGAAGAAAGCCAGCAAGACCCTAGGCTTCGTCCGGCGCAACCTCAAGATCGGCAACAAGAAAAAAAAACAAAGAAAGAAACTGCGTATAAAGCCCTTGTTTGCCCGCTTCTTGAGTACGCAGCCACCGTCTGTGATCCCTACACTGCAAACGAGATTGAGGCCCTCGAGAAGATCCAACGAAGAGCAGCAAGATGGGTGTCAAATCGCCACCGCCAAACATCATGCGTCGACTCCATCCTTGACTCTCTTAATTGGCCTTCCCTACAACAGCGTCGTAAGAAAGCCTGCTTGGAGATGTTTTAAAAATTCCGTCACGACTCATCTCCATTAACTCCACGTAGGCTACCTGCCCAAACCATCTGACAGCAGGATGAGCTCTAGGATCAACAATGACCTGAGCTACAACATTCCCACATGCACAACGCGGTACAGGCATATGACGTTTTTTCCGAGGACCATACCAGAATGGAACAAGTTGCCTCAGGAGGTTGTGACAGCTGAGTCACTGGACTGCTTCAAGTACAGGCTGGCCTCCCATCTTTAGAACCTGAAAACCACCACCACCCCCACCCCCTTCCCCACCCCCAACCCTCCCCCCTTACCCTCCTCCTGTCCACTATTCCCTACACACCACACACCACACACCACACACACACCCACACACACACACACACCACACGCTTTTTTTTTTTTTTTTTCCAAATCCTCACAACAGCGCAATCTTCGGCAATCTCCCAAAATACGGCAAAACCATCAGCAAAATGATGTTAGTCGTACAAAGGAAGAAGAAGAAGAAGAAAACAAATGACAAATTGGCCTGGAACAACGAAGAAAAAGAAATAGCAAAGTAAAAATTAAAACGCAGCATGTCACAATCGTAACATCATTGTCATTGCCATGTACATCTAATAGTTGTGCCACACCATTGCACTCTTGTCACTTTCTACCGGCTGAATAGTAAACTATAATTGGTGAGGTTTACGTCAGAATGGCCTGAAGCTATTCAGGGGCAACTGAGCTTCGAAGCCAGTCTGTGTAGAGTCGTGGTGAGGGAGGTAAACCGTAAAGTACACTTGTTCTGCCCTGATGGCTGGTGCGGAGGTCAGTGTGATCGGAAACTGTGATTTTGGGTTCCTTTGTCGGTAGTAAAATGGTTTGAGTCTCCTAGGTCAGCCAGTGCTGGCCAGTAAGTGCAGTCAAGTTGTGATGTGTGCTGCTTGGAACCATGCAATCACTACAGGATTTAAATCCTTTTTCAGAGCAACTGGCTGAAATGGGTTCACAACGGAATCAGTTCCGGCAGGAAATGCTGCTCACGAGTCCTGTTGACTGATCTCCTCGCCTCACTGGCAGACGACAGGAGTTTGTGGATGCTTTGGATTTGGTTCAGGACCTACGAATTCTCCCATTTACCCCCACGTGAGAGAAGAGTGAAAGTGCTGACCTTTGGAATCCAGTTTTCTTTCACTTTTCTCCAAATTCATCCATTCGTCAAACCACAACCGACTCAGTGCTGATCATCGAATCGTTTTGTGGCTTGTGCTGTATAAAATAACAAATGATCTGTAAATAAGGAAGAACAATGTCAACGACAGTCGAATAAGAATATCCTACTCTATGCAGGTTTTATCAGCAAGCTACTACTTTTCACTTTTTCACCAGCCCCGAAGGACTCGCTGATTCTGTTGTCACATTGGAAACTGTCCACCCATCCCAACATGCTGTCTCCCAGGACAGCATGGACTAGTTCCCCACCCCCGATCCCCTATCTTCCTCGTGGACACAACAGGCTTGCCCATGCTGTCCCCTGCTGCCTAAGATGTCTTACTCCCCCCTCCCCTCCCCTCCCCCCCCCCCCCCCCCCCCCGATCAGTTTTGGTGGCATGGCAAGCCCAGACTGTCCCTCTGTCCCTGCCTGCGTTATCCTCCCATCCCCTCCTCCCTCCCTGTCGATCAAAACCCATTCTTTTGCTTTGACGCTTACTCGACTTCTCCACACTTTGATGTCTACAGATCGACACCCCACTTGTTTTCATATTTTCTCTTTTTCAGAAAGATATTAGAATGGAGGGAAGAACCATTACATACATCCATGCTTTTTTGGCTTCAAATGTCGGGAGAGCCAGAAGTTTCCTCCATCCGCTCCCCCCCCCCCCCCCTCCCTCTCCCCCGATATTTTCAAGGGAGCGGGGGGGGGGGGGGGGGGTAGAGTCGTGCCCCCTGCCCCCCCCCCCCCGCAAGTTCCAACGCTTATACACTACACCAGAGTAAATCAAAGCATATTCAAATGAGTTTGGTAGAAATGAAAACAGCAACAGCAGCAACACAACAGCACAATAACAACAACAAACGACAACAATACACAACCTTAGGTCTCAGTGACAGTTCAACACCACACTGCCACAAACATACGAAACATTGAAGTTCTGTATTTCACGACAGATCTATCCACAGAGATGTTCATCAAAGCATTCCATGATGACCCTATTTTGGGTCAACATACAAACATCACATACACATTCACATTCTCTCTCTCTCTCTCTCTCTCTCTCTCTCTCTCTCTCTCTCTCTCTCTCTCTTGCACGCACACACATACACACGCGCCGCGCGCGCGCGCGCGCACATACGCACCCATACGCGCGCGCGTACACGCGCACGCACGCAATCACGCACGCACACACATTTTCCACCAACGTCACTGATATGCCTTGGTCGTCTAGCCAATTGTGTAGCTGTGTATTATTAGCTTTTCAAGAGTACACTCGCCTTATGTGAAAAAGGTCAGCACCAAATGTTTTGGAAGAAAACTGGTGGCAGTGGAAAACTGCATATGGCTGTTCGGAATAAATGATTCATGGCTG
>JADBJO010000059.1:802500-807500 GCA_016801955.1 Conus betulinus
CTTCTGTCTCTGTCTCTGTCTCTCTCTCTCTCTCTCTCTCTCTCTCTCTCTCTCTCTCTCTTGTCTCCCTTTTCCCCGCTTTCTCACGTATACATGCTCACATGCATTTGTGCACACACACACACACACACACACACACACACACACACACACACACACACACACACACACATACAGGTACACACACACACACACACACACACACACACACACACACACACACACACACATAGATTTAGAGAAACTCCTCATGGAGAGATTGACAAACTGTCACAGTGAATCAATATATCTAAAGTATACTTATACATGTACATGCGTTTGTCTTCCCTCACATTCTGAGTTTCTCTCTGTCTCTCTCTCTGTCTCTGTCTCTGTCTCTCTCTCTGTCTCTCTCTGTCTGTCTGTCTCTGTCTGTCTCTCTCTCTCTCTCTCTCTCTCTCTCTTGTCTGTCTGTCTGTGTGTGCATGCTGCTCACTCTTTGGGGAGTTTTGTGCGTAAAATTGGAGTTTTCTCTTATCTTACTGGCGTTCGAATTATAAAATAAAAAAAAGGGAAAAATAAAGAAACCCTGTATTTTGTTGTAAGTTTGTGTCTATACATTTTAAATTGTTCTTTGTACCAGTATTATTTATTAAATTGCATCAGTTGCTTAACTGGTAAATAGGACTGGCTTCTTTTATGCACAATAATTTATCTTTTGAAATGACTTTATATGGTTAGGGTGTTTTTTTTTATCTTGGTATGTGCCGTAGCAAATTGGGTGACGTTACAATCCATTAATTGGAGTCGTATTTCATAGTTAAGTGCCAAAAGTATAAACAACTTAGCACAGAGTGGTATTATATTTTTTTATAGTTAAAAATGTGCTTCTCTAATGATGAATTATTTTAAATTTCTAACCCACTCTTTCTCCCATACTACAACTGCTGCTGCCTTATTATCACCAAAAGTAGTAATAATCCTGTCTTAATTTAAAATTTCAATATTTTGACCATTATTAGTGTTCCTATCTGTAATATAATCATCATCATTACTACCTTGACTCACACATTATCTCTCTTCTAACAGTTTAGTTTTCATTCAACGCCTACCTTGCACTGAAGAGATCAAGCTAAGTGACAAATTCTTTCAATTTTATTGTCCTATATGCTTGTATCTTGCCTGAAGAAGATCTTAGAGGTCGAAACGTGTGGTTTTTTGTCTTGTGACTCATTTGTCCACGTTTGTCTTGGTGGTTCGCTAACATTTTTGTTAAGATTTGTTTAGATTTCTGCCTGCAGTCGTCTCACTTTGCAACTAGATCTATGTATATTGACAAATGAGTATGTGTATGCACCTGAAAATAGAACTAGAACTGAAGCACTAAGAGTGTATGAGATTTTTTTTTTTCTAAGATCTTTTCAACAAATATTCTGTGGTGTTTATAAGAATTAAAACTTACGTTATCTGTGTTTTTCTTGAAACAACCACATCTCAACAAATGTACTTCTTTTGTTTTGATAGAATGATCCAGCACACAATATCAGAAGACCAGATCTTGATGCAGATTATGCCTGGTCGTCATGGGATGCCTTCAAACCCATCGCATGCTACACTCACCATTGAGAGTCACAATCCCAAGACCAAGGCAAAAGAAGTGAAGAGGTGGGTGTTTTTTGCTGCTGCCCAAGAAGAAGCAAATAAAACTGATTAAAGAGAATTAAAGTTGAAAGATATTCTTAATACTTTTCCAGTTTGTCACATGGACTCAGTGTGTGTTATAACTTGAATCTGATGTTTCCGTTTTCTAGTTTATTCGGTTGAAACCGAAAGATAAAAATCTGGGTGGTCTGGTGAAAGGGATTAGGGGGATGGAGGGAGGGTAAGGTGTGGGAACTACTTTTTTGTGGAAATAATAGCAAATGTCATTACTTTTGGAGCTTTGTGAATAACAGTGAATTGTGTGCTCTTTGAAAAATTTTCACTGGAAAATACAAGCATGAGCATGCATGCAAGAACACAAGTGTGTGCGCATGCATATGCATGGACGCGTGTGCACACACAGAGACACAGACACACATACACAGACACACAGACATGCACGCGCGCGCGCACACACACACACACACACACACACACACACACACACACACACACACACACACACACACATATACACACACGCACACACTTTTCAAGACTAGAAATTCCCTGGTAATTTTCAGTTGTCCTGGGGACAACATGAAAAAAAGCGGTTTGTCCCTCCCCCCGCTCCTAACACACCCAACTTGTGAAAGTGAAAAGGGAAGGAGAGAAGTGCAATCTGCATTAAAGCAGACTGCTTGGTCACCTTTTGACTTACACGGTCATAAGATTAGTTGTCTAAATGACAAGAGGAGAGATATTTCGGCTTGTCTGCCACCAAGTCAGTTGTTCTGAACAGTCATATGGATGGGTACTTCAAACCCTCTTTTTGAACTTATTGTTTGGTATAATTGGTCACAGTCCTATCCTTTTTCAGTTCCGACTTCAGATATAGCTGCAGTTCAGGGGGTCATTGCATAACTAATACTCTAACCAGTCATAGGATTATGTTCACTTCCTTGCCAATAGCAGATACCTTGCAGGCTGTTTGAAGTGATTTCTTAGCAAGTTTTGAGTCAGTTTTATCACTTTTTTTTTCTATTTTGTACAGCATGTCGGTATGGCTGCTAGGAAACTACCATGTATGTGAAGTGGCTATAATATTTTTTTTTTTGTATGTTGCATCATGTCGACAATACTGACATTGTTATAATGGTAGAATTTATGTATGAAATATTGTTTACTGACCTTGAGACTAATGAGAGTCTCAAGTGATTATACTAATCCTCATGAAAAATACACCCCTTCCAAGTATGTAGACAGGTAATTTTTTCATGTGAGTAATATAAAAATCACAGACAATCCTGGGATTCAAATAGTTAATTGTATCTAGACTGTAAAAAAATTCTCTCTGCTTTATCATCATGTGATTATCAAATATTGATATTTCCCTGAGTAAAAATGTTATCTTAGGCATGCCAGCTTGGATTTTGTTTTTCACATTGTTTTAAAGAATCAAATGTTCAGAAATGTTAGCAAATATCACATTGTTGGACATTGAACATGCTGTGTCAACCCTCTTCTTTCTTAGATTCAAGTGTACCTTTTCTGGCTGTTCTCGGTCATACAGTACGCCTGGAAACCTGGAAACCTCAAACTCATGAAAAAAACCACAAAGGTAAGCTACACAGTTTTTGAGAAAATGCTTTATAACTGGAAGCATAATGGTAAGATTGAGCTGTGAATCCATGGGACTCGTGTCTTGCAGTTTTACCCATCAGCCATCTGTTGTCATTGGCATACAAAATCAGTATGACTATTGTGGCTGAGAAGGTTAATATTGCAGTAGCACAGTCATCCTCACTTCTCCCTATCCCTTCAGAAAACTAAAGATTCGTGCAGATTCTTGTATTTAACGTGTAATGTTAATTTTGTTGCGCAAGAAATTCTTTTAATTTTATAGGAGAAAATTCTCATTGTTGATTTTATAATACTGCAGTACAGCAATCAATTCACAGTGATCTCGATTTTAATTTTGAAGTACAGCAATTTTATTGATGATTTATTAGTTTGGCAATATACTATTAATTTCATAAGATACCAAACTCTTGTTTCTCTGTTACTTGGACAATTTGAAAAATGTTCTTTGTGTAGCCAATTAGAAAAAAAAAAAAATTGGTGGGTTGGCTTGGATTGAGGATGGTCTTGTTTTTGGATCATTCTATGTTAAGGAGAGTCTGATGCTGCTTTGTTGATCAGAAGGGTTTTCTTTGTCGTGTCTTTAGAAAAAATAAGCTAAGAATTTTTAAAAAATTTTTTATTATTGATTTTCTACATTTTCCTGACACTGATCAAAATTAACTAAGCAGAATGGCTTAACATAAAGATGTCAGTGTTTGAATTTTTATTTTCATGAATTTTTATGTATACTGTATATGTTATACTCCTTTTTCAAAGACACGTTTTGATTTTGTATAATGGCAGTCCTGAAAAACCCTGTGTGGTCTGTTGGCCCATTGAAAGAAATTAGAAAATAAATGTTATAAAAGATTTTGGCAACTGGAAAAAGGAAGCAAATATGATGTGTCAGATTTGGTATTAATTGCATGAAGAAACCTCATAATTCATTTCTTTGTCTATGCTGATATTTTTTTTTTTTTTCTCAGGAGACTATACATTTGTTTGTGTGATCAGTCTGGATGTGGGAAGGCTTTTCTGACCTCCTACAGTCTGAAAATCCATGTTCGTGTCCACACGAATGAAAAGCCATATGAATGTAATGCTGTTGGTTGTGAGAAATCCTTCAACACTTTGTACAGGTAAGAAGGAACATGCAATTTTTTTTTTTTTTTTTTTTTTTTTTTTTTGCACAAGAAGCATTTTAGGGGTCTAGTTGAAAGGTTAGCGAGAATTTGCTTTGAAAAGGTGTGTTTATCATTTAACAGCAGATTGTTGTTTAATTTCACGAAAATGTGCTCCCCCTCCCCCCTCCTTCCCTCCCCCAATTCATCGGAAAGAATGTCACTTGCTGGCTTGTTTAAACTTCATTACATGGACAGAACAACATGACATCATAAACTGTTTTGCCTGCTTATTACAATCGAGTCGACATGACATCGCAAAACAAAGCATCTTAGTTTGTGACCCCTCCCCCCCCCCCCCCCCCCCACCTGAAAACAAGTAAAAGACCATGTATAGTGTGCTGTAGGTGAGTGCAACAGCAAATCAGTGAATGGATACCTTCTGTATAAGTCGTCTTCAGGTGCGAAATAGATCAAATGTTTGTGTGAACATGCTTGTCTAACTTCAGACCCTTCTTTGATTCTGCAAGTACTAAGCTGTTTGTCATTGCCTTTTGAGCTGTCCTGTCATGTTTGCACTGTTTGAATAGTTTTCAAATGTAAAGAGAAAGGCCTGGAGACATGTGCAGTGCCTGC
>JADBJO010000059.1:810000-850000 GCA_016801955.1 Conus betulinus
AAGTTTGAGACTGGTAATACTCTAGAAAAAAATGACTGATTTAACAGCATTGTGATTTACAGAATAAACTCTGCAGTGGTCTTTGATTTCTTCACGGCAAGTTAGGGCTGATCTTTAGAAGCTTTTGGACCCTTTGCTGGGGAGAAAGTTTCTTTATTTTGCTTCATGACATGCAGTTCAAATTGGCATTAGTGTTCAAACGGCACCACAAAGCCAGGTTCTCCTCATCAAATACAACCCAGTGATGTTTGGAAAGCCACGCAGTTTAAATCTGCAGTGATCCTCTTTTAGTTTTACTCCATAGAAGAATCTGATTATTTCCTTTTTTTTTTTTTAAGTGGTAGTGGAGAGTCTGACCCAAAAGTCATGAAAATGAGTCGTCATTTTTTTTTTGATGATGAACATGAAAAGTTGTTTCGAAGAATCCATCGTACTGAACCTGAGTTTAGACAATGGCTCGGTAGTCCAGCAAAATATATGCATTAAATTAAAGTTTCTTGGGTTTGGGAGATGGGCTGAAGATCTGTTGTCGGCTTTCTAGGCAATGTCTGGGAGCAAAAGAAAGGAACCCAAGCGTTTTTGAAAATTTCTGCCTTCTGCCTGTCTGCATAAACGTACAGTTCATGTCAAGCTTTGATGATGATGAATGGTGAGCGCATGCACAAGCAACTTGTTGTAAAGGATGACAGTCATGCAGCCAGACATTTTCAGATTTTGAGTTATAAAGTGTGAAATAAGCATATCTGTACGTGAATCAGGAGTCTTGGTGGTATCTTTGCAAAGATATGAAACAGTTATGTGATATATACATATTCATGAATTAATAGGTAAATCCACGTCATGTGCTTGATTCCACCAAATAGCATATGGAATTAGATCTCTGTACAATGTTTAAAAAAAATGTGGAAAAACATTTTTGTATATGTAATATCTTTATTTGTGGTAATGATGTGTGTGTGTTTTTTTTAGGGGGGGAGGGAGTTCATGTGTGTGTGGATGTGGGTATGTGACAAATATGGCAGATTGTGTATGTATGTTGTATTTCTTGCCAGTGTTAAATATGCAGGGTGTGATGTAGCCATCTGTTGTGCCTATTGTTTTGTTTGTGTGTTGTTCAATTAATTTAGCCATTGATATGCATAGCAAATTGTGTGTGTGAGCTGTATTGTCTCATCAGTGTGAAATGTGCCATTATGTTGTGAAAGACCAGTATTAATTTTTTTTTTTTTTTTTTTTTTTTTTGGGGGGGGGGGGTATTTTTTGAGTTATGTTAGCTGATTAGTTATTGTCAAATTATCCACTGTGCTGGTCAGGCTTTTAGTACAGGTCTGTCTGTGGCATTGTCTGTGTACATGGTTACATGTATTGTCTTTTAAGTGTGAATGGATGTGCATGTGTATTTGTGCAGGTGGTTGAATTGGAGTGTGTGTGTGTGTGTGTGTGTGTGTGTGTGTGTGTGTGTGTGTGTGTGTGTGTGTTGAAGAGAGAGAAAGTGTGTGTGTGTGTGTGTGTGTGTGTGTGTGTGTGTGTGTGTGTGTGTGTGTGACATAGAGAGGGAGGATTTGAGTACATGCTGTTGCATCATGACATTGGTGTAGGCTATCCACATCTGACAAGTACTAAATCTTGCATTGCAGATACCAGTTAAATATATTTATAACTCACAATATTGATCCTGCTGTAGTTACGATTTATTAACTGCTTGTATGGTGTCTGTTCATTACAGGTACAAATCATTGTCATTTTCAGGTTCATGAACTATGAAGGGGGTGTCAATGAGTGTAGATGAGTCCATATTTTTCACCACATCTGCAAAGCCATGAGACCTGTGTGCAGGAGTTTGGGCTACATGATTAAATTACAAATAAGTGAATATGAACAAGAAAATATGTGCGAGACAGTTCATGGACAAACGCATGTTATGTATGTATTTGTGTATGTGCGCATGGACTGTGTGCTTGCATTTGTGTGTTTTGTGCGTGTGTGCATATGTATGTGTCATTTGTATGTGTGTGTGCACACTTGTTTTATGCACACACATGTGTGTGAGAGTAGTTGTACAAAACCGTTATGTGCAGAAAGACAGTTCAGATGAAAGTTATGTATTTTACTTCATAGTTAGTGGGAAGAAAGGGACGCATGAAAACCATGTCGTTTTATTTCAGAACTTTTCGCTTTGCTGTATAGCACAATAGATACGAAATATGTTGAAAATGTTACAAACACTGCTTTTACTTGTGTTTGTTCTGCCATGTTGTATGCATTTTCCCCATAAAAAAATATTTTTGACAACATTTTATTTTTATTTTGGTGTGATATGCAGTACCATGCAAAGCTCATGCAAGTTTTACCTTCTTCAGTTGGGAAGGAATGATTCCTTCTGTTCAGGTTGAAAGCCCATGAGAGGCTCCACACTGGGGAGACTTTCAACTGTGATGAAAATGGCTGCACCAAGTTCTTCACTACCCTGAGTGATCTCCGCAAGCATCTCCGCACACACACACAGGAGAAAGACCTTACATGTGAGTTGTGTTCTGTTGTCTGGTATGATAATGAGAGTTATCATAAGAAGTGTATTATGTAGAGAGTTACATGAAGTGTGTCATGTAAAAGATTAAGGACTAGGAAAGTTATTATATTAAGTGTATTATTTAAAGGATAAAGGATTTGGAAAGAGTATTCAGAAGTGTATTGGTGACCAGAGTCATTTTATGTTGAGGCTTTAAATGTGATATGGTTTTGAAGTTTTATTTTGTGTGCATGTGTATGTGTGTGCATGTGCGTGCGTGTGCATGTGTGTTAGTGACAAAGGATATTCTTTAAGAATACCAAACTTTATAGACCTTTTTGTAACTGAAAATATTTAGGCACATCTTCATTCCCATACTTGGGTCTTTCGTCAGAAGACTAGTATTACTATTAGTCTCTTATATTCATTTGATACAACTGTGTTGTGATTGCCAGTAAAGAGTGAAGGCAAGTGAATCTCAATTATACATGTCAAATTAGTAGTCCTTTGGTTTCCTGTCAGTTGCAGTCTGTAGCTGAGTATGCTGAAGACAGATTGATAAACTTGGAGTCGCATGATGTCATGGCTCATTCACTGTAACAGATGATGTGTGTGTGTGTGTGTGTGTGTGTGTGTGTGTGTGTGTGCGTGCGCGCACGTTCATGTTGGTAAAGCATTTCAACAGGGGGAGAATCGTTTTTTAGATGTCATTGGAAGTAGAATAATTAGATTCTCAATAAATGGCTTTTTGAAGTATAAACACTTTTTAACAGAAAAAAGGAAAAAGAAAATAATGTAAACTCAATAGCTGGAGGATTAACATACGTTTTGTTACCAACTTTTCACTCCTTCACTGATGCAGAATACAAAAAGAGAAAGAAAGAAAATTCCAGTTTCTATTTATGATATCAACAGCAAAGGTTTGGCTCAGTCTTTTTCAAAAGTAAAGCTGGAACTCTCACACATTTCAGAGGTGTTTTGAGATGGTCCATGGTATTACAATTGTTCATCAGAATGGTTGCATTTGCCTCATATTAATATACTAAATGTTTGGTAGGTTTAGGAGAAAAAATATGAAAGAAAAAGAAAAATTGTAGAAATGTGGTGGGGAAGATTTGGCGCTTGCATTGATGGGGAATTCCAATGCTGAAATAATGATGCGAGCGTGTTGGTTGGTTGTCAGATGTCAGAAAGACGGCTGTGGGAAAGCATTTTTGTGGCCAGCCATCATTTGAAAACCCACACCCGCAGTCATTCAGGTAGGAAGCCTTGTATGGTATCATAGTATAACATATATAAGGAAAAAAAGATGACAATTGGTGAACACTGTATAGTATAGTTATGCAGTGATGTCCTTTTAAAATCTTAAGAGAGTGCTCAGGGGAAGATGTTCATGTTTCATATACACAATGAAACCCAGTGTTGAAACAATTTTTGTGAACATATGTTGATCAGTATAAGCATATGGAAACATAGATTGACCGATAAACATGTATTTATCGACTAAGTTGATGTGCTCAAGAAAACCCCAGTTACTACAGCTTAGAATTATTTCATACTGTTTATATTACAAACACGTGAACTTGCATCCCCAGGTATCAGACAGTAACAAATAACACTGAAAATCAGGACATGGCAAGAAAGGTGGATTACTGGTGAACATGGTTTTGAAGTCCCCCTTTTAAAATTTTTTTTTTTAAAGGCTGCAGCATTTTTGATCTGCCATAGGTACCAGGGAATTAATTTTCATACAGTTGATGTGCAGAAAGCAAGCTGGAGCCAAGCAGTTAAGCTTTGATTGGCAGCGTGGACAAAGTACTTGGTCAGCAGATGATAGGAGCTGTATGGATGGAGCACTGAGAGACAAAACTTTTGAAAGAGTGATGTGCGGGGAAGGGGTCATAGATGTATATAGTGTCAATTTCTTTCATTTAGGGCAAACCAGTGAAGGGATATAGGAGAGTTGTGGCATGATCATGCCTCCCTGTCTTCAGACAAAAGTCTGGCAGCTGAGTTTTGTTCTTCCTGGAGGTGTACAGAAAACTGTAGTGGTCAAGTCGGGATAACAAAAGGAAAAAAAAAGGAAAAAAAAAAAACACACACAAAAAAACCCCAATCTTTAAACTTCTGTGTGCCTTTGTTTCTCACCTCACTGTCCCACAGTGCATGGTTACCTACTTCCCAGTCTCCTCGATCATTTCTCTCTGTATCTGTGTCTGTCCTTTGTCTGTGGGGGGACCTATCAATAACCACTCCTGAAATCCTAAAAACATGGGTCATCAAAACTAAAGAGAGGGAGTTTTTTGTAGTGAAGAAAAAACAAAAGTGTTCCAGAATTGAGTTAACTATCTACGAAGTTTTTTTTTTTTTTTTTCCCTAGCACTCCTGTGCATTCAAGGCATTCGTATGGGCTGAGAAGAAAACACTATTAAAATAGGTACAGGCAGGAAAAAACTGAATATCAAATAATGTTAATATTTTCTTTTAACACTCTAGTATGTAACTGACTGGAACAACACATTAAGATTCTTGATCTGTCCCTCTTGGTTCTACTGTTTGAAGACAGCCATCTCCATGAAACCGATAGAATTGCTCTGGGAGACCCCCTTTTCAGTAGATTTCTAAACAAATAAGGAAGTGAGAATCTGCAGACTTATCGAGCTGTTTCTCTGTAATGGTAAATATGCATGCATGAAATTTTGAAACATTAGTTATGTTAAAAAGAGAAATACAGATGCTGAAAAATGGTCATTTTAGATGTTACGGTCAGAAATCCAGATTTAGAAGTATAGATGATGTTTACATGCTACACAAACCTTATCACAAGAAAATTGCTGTCTTGTGCGCAGTACTGCCCAACAAAGTCAATAAATTGATTATAAATATTATCTGAATCGATAGCAGCATCAAAGCGTAATGCTTGAAGAAGCAATTCCATGACTTTATTCAAGCTTTGAAGAACAAGTTCTGTTCATTGGCTTATCAAGCTTGGGCTGTCATTTTTCTCAGACTTACCAGACTGTATGGGTGCCATTATCCTATTTTGTGTTTCTATGCTGTGTCAAATACCAGGTTGTCAACAAAAGTAAATGAGTGATCATTCTATCCACAAACCTCGTGGTTGTCATTTTATAATGCTTGCAGCAGAAACTCAGTTCACATGAAACACAGGAGGCTGATGTTTAAGACATTAGTCAAAACATCCCCAAAACTGAGGAATTCCTCTGTATACTTACCAAACTGAGCCAGCTATTTAGTTTTGCAAGCCGGGAAACAAGCTGGGAATCACAGATCACTTTTTTTTTTTAATCTGGATTGTGTGTGCACGGTATGTACTATGTAGTAGTTGTGCAGTCATTTGGAAAATGTTGTTCAGGGCAAACAGTGAGTTAACAGGAAGATGCCTTTATTTGGGAGTTATTGAGTTGCTGCTGTTAATGACACAAACATATGGTAATGAAACATCCAAACGCAGTCTTGTATAGAAACAGATTATGTGTCTGAGTGTTGGCATGCATGCATATCTCTGTGTGTATTGGTATGTGTGTGTGTGTTTTCATTCTTTCTTTGAACACTTTTTTTTGTGCAATATCATTAGATTTAGTTGTGTATTTGCTCATGCATGTAGTATTACAAACATTTCTGTTGTCAAAATATTTCTTCAGTTTAATCCAAGAATTAAAGAAAGACTCTCTCTCTCTCTCTCTCTCTCTCTCTCTCTCTCTCTCTCTCTCTCTCTCTCTCTCTCTCTCTTTTAAAACATTTTATGGACATGTTAGAAGTTATCCAGTTTCAATCTTAGTTAAATCAAGAAAAAAGATGTTTATGAATTGAGTAATATTTGTGTTGATTTGGGGAGGGGGGGGGGATACAAAAACAGCTTATGTCAGAGAAGCATTGGTAGAGATACTGATGAAAATAAGTATACTGTTGGCAGATCGATGGAATATAGTTCATAAAATGTCAAAACAGAACAGTATTTCACATTTCATGATTTGCCACGTTCTTGATCAGGTGAATGCCAAAACTTTTTTTATAAAGGTCAGATATGGTTGATTCAAGATGTACGCTCAGGCTGCTGATTTGCAGTGTGTTTGGAAACAAGGTGGGAGATGTTTTTGAATGTAATGAATTAAAAGAGATAGGGTGGTTGTCAGTTATTCTTTGTGTGTGTGAGAAGCTTTCAAGTGGACTGGAAAACTCATGAAACCAGGAACACTGAGAGAGGTTTCTGAATCTGGACCTGGTCTGTTCAAAAGCAACCTATATTGTTATCATTTACTTCAGGTTACAAGCCATTTCCCTGTCAGCAAGATGGATGTAACAAAGCCTTCACCACGGTGTACAGCTTGAAGTCCCACATGACGCGGCACGAACGAGATCAGGCCAAGAAGTCAGGTATATGTTCAGCTGCGCACCTTCCCTTTCATAACTGCTTGGTTTCCGCTTCAGTTCACCACAACTTGGAGTGCGTTGCTTTTGTCAGAGTATGAAAAAGAAAATTAACAGAAAATAACCCTAACGATGCTTTGAAAAGGAACTTTATTCTTGTCATGATAATATGTAAATGCTGAGATAGTCAGTTCTTTCAGATGGGGCCCTCATTCTGTCATGACGAGAAAATAGTGATGGAAGTTGAAGTGGTTTTACAGACAGAATACAGCTAAAGGGTTGCTAGATATTTAATGTTTGTGACTGGGGATTGTTTTGCAGAAGATGCTAGCTCAGAGTCATCAAGCAACCGTGCCCAGGCATCTCACAGCAGTTCTTCAGATATGATGTATGTGTCTGACCTTGGCCAACAGCAAATGGCCGCACCAGTGAGTATTGCTATACTGGATTTATTATCGCATTAAATGCATGTTGCGTTATTTGTATGCCTGGCTACCCTCACTGGGATATGTTGGATAAGTGTTACGTTGTTAGTTGTGTTCTGTTTTATGGAAATTCTATGATGGAATTTTTCTCTTGTTTAAAACACTCAAAATTAACAGCACCATGACTAGCATTAGAAAAAAAGAAAATTAAGTCACGCTTGCCTTCATCAGGTCTTTCTTGCTGTGTTCTTTGTTTTCCCCATTCTGCTGTGCATTCCAGCAGGCGTGAAAGGTTTTTTCCCGATGAATTAAGAAATCTGGATCAGAAAATATCGAAAACTTTGTCTCCAGATCAGCGAGACAGTATTTGTAGTCTCTGGTTTGACAAAAACAACTGCTCAGAAACTTGTAGGCTGTAAGAGTGTGTTTGCGCTTCCTTGAAACCTCACTTTGTTTCAAGAAAAGAAGAGAAAGTCCTGTCAGCGATTCAGTGTGATTATAATTATATAATATGTATATTTTATTTTCTATTGTGTATTCTTATTTTACACTTTTCTGTGTATGAGCGCTCTTAGCTCTGTTGAGATGGAGAGCAACAAATTCCCATTGTTGTTTACTCTTCGGAGGAGGCGTAGTCACTGAGCCAACTTGATATCCATTGCTACTTGTTCTGATCCACCATAAGCAGGAAACTACCTTCTGAACCTCTGTAATTATGGCAGTAGTTGTTTAGTTGTTGAGCCAGTGAGAGTGAGAGCATCACTCACTTTAAAGGGCACCACTACATTTGTCCAACAGCAGTCACTGTGAACATGCTTGCCTAAGACTTTTTACAAAATTGAACTAGAAAACAGTTCCATTGTTGTTTGTATACAGAATCCAATCTGCATACAGGACCATCAGCTGTGTGCCTTATGAAACCATAGCAAGCAATTTGTCGCTCATAGTCCAAGGATGTATGAGAAAAATTGTGCATCTAGATTGTTCTCTTCTTGATTTAGTGTGCAGATTGCCATTAACATTATAAGCTTAAAACCTGAAAAAGAAACAAAACATAAACAAACAAATAAAAATGGACAGTAAAAATGTTTTTCCTGTTTCCTTAGACTTCCCAAGAGGCAGGAAACACAGTAACTGCTGAAGAATTGCTCAACTCTATGTACAGTCCAGATCAGGAGCAGGCCCAGCCTTCAGGTAAGTGCTCATTTCATTTCATGTTTTTCCATGCGTCAAACTCATCTCCCCCCCCCCCCCCCCCCCCCCCCTCCTCCCACCATAACCCCCTCCCCTCTCTATTCCCATCACTCAACTATCTCATAGTTGAATCCCTAAAAGTCTTATTTGGTGTGAATTGTTATTCAAGAAGGCGTTTGGAAATCAAGAGGGCTGTTCTTTGCAAATTTGTACTAATTTGCAATGGCTTAATAATTTCAAAACAGAGACCAGTCATAGTGGTGAATGAATGTGTGGAGATTTGTTAAGATCATGTGGAAAACAAAATCCAGGAAATGAAGATCTTGACTGCAAGTTTTTGAAAGCATGTTTGTAGGTATATGTAGGATCAGAAGGACATAAAAAAAGATCAATTTTTTTAATCTGTTTTGTGTTCACATTCAGAAGCAGCGTTGATAATTGTTATCCCATAAGGGGGCAAAGCTAGGTGGGGAAAAAAACAATGAAAAAAAAACAAGCACTGTGTTTTGATATATGTTGGGCTAAAACTTTGACGGTGAAGATATCACCAGATAGGGTCAGACCTTTTTCTTGTGGGAGGGTGTTCCAGAGTCTCCAAATGTCTGAGCAAACTGTAAGGTGTTGAGATATTCTGTGTGGCAGAGTATTATGTAGTATTGTTGGTGATGTCCATGTCTAGACCTGGCGCCCAAAGATCGGAGGAATTTACATGTGATGTGTAGGTGGATGATTATCTTATGTAGAGAAGCTGGCTGCGTTTTTTTTTCTTTTGTTTAAAGGAATCCAGTTCAGGTTTTCAAGCTTTGATGTGACTGGATGATGTCTTGTAGTGATGGAATGTAAAAAAGCTGGCTGCTTTTCCTTTTTCTGCTCCATTGTCTTGAACGCAGAGTCGTACTTGGAGTGGCTGTATCAAGGATTCATATGTTTTTTGTTTTTTTTTTTTTATGATGATTATGTTGTCTGGTTTTGAAAACACCTCACGGACTAGGCCTCAGATGGGTTTGGCAGTGATGTTATTGATAAGAGTCCCACTTTTCCTTAACCTGTAGTACAAATGTTTTGGTTGAAGATGTTACCTGGAAGGTGTAGCCTCGCAGCATACACTTGTTGGATAAGGTAGCTGACTTCCCTCTGGTGACATGCGTGACGCTGCTGAATCAAATGGAACTGCATTTGCCAGTCTTGATTCCGTCCTCTCAAATGACTGCAGGTCTTCCTGGAGCTGCGATGGTGGCATTGTACAGCAATGAGTCAGTACAGAATGGGATTGTCTGCGGACAGCCTGGCATCAAGGGTCACCATGTCAGGGAGGTCTTAGAGATACAGCAGAAAGAGACAGGGCCCAGCAGGATGCCTTGTGAGAACTCCTGATTTTGTGTTGGAGTGGTCCCTTCTCAGGCCTAAGACGTCAGCAATCTACTTCTTTGCCTTTCAGCATATGGTGAGAATTTGGCTTCTGCATACATATTATTTGCACTAGATATGCAAACCTATACATTTTTAGAAACTAGAGATGTTGTAGAATCTAGTGAAATAACTGAAAATACTGTAGGTTGTACCTACTTGGAGACTGACCTCAAAAAATATAAGCAGGCAAAATTTCTGAAAAAGTTATTTGAAAAGTAAGTCAAATGTTAGAGAGAGACACAGTTTTTTCTTCTGTACTACCTAAACACTTCAGACTTGAGATAAAATGAAGACAAATATGTGCTGGAAACATGGGAAAGATGATAATTCTCTTGACTTGAGCTATGTATAATGAATTGTGCCTCAAATGATGTACCTATAATAATTCAGCATCCGGACAATCGAATTTCACTATATAAGGAAATGGGGTTTGTGCAGGCTTGTCTTGAAGCTAGATAGGTAAAACTATATTTTTTTGTAAACTAGAGATAATGAGGAATCTGAAAAAAAAAAAATAATTACAAGACAGTACCCTGATGGCAGCTGAAGATATTCTTCACAGTGTAATCCAGAACATTGGTGAAAAGGTAATCCAAAACGTCAGCCACATTGTTTGAAACACCACAGTTTTCCTGCTTGAATGTCAAAACACTTGAAACTTGGGAGAAAACAAGAAGAATAATGTCCTTGGAAGACACAGAACAAAGTTAGGGCCTTGGTCTTCTGTGGAAGGTTGAAAAGCACTTGGAGCAGAGTCCCACGTCACATCCAGAGAACATTCCCAGCCAGAGCGCACATGAGTAGATGGCCAGCAGTACAGTTCCTCTTTCTTCAACTCCTTCACTCTCTCAGCATCTCTCTCCTCTGCAGTAGTGCTTCCAGATTCTGGATCACACAAGAAAACATATATCCTAAGTCTTCTGTTCATTTCATTGTTTCATAATGGTGCAAGAGATGTTACAGAGAGCTTGACTCAGTTTCCACTAATTAGTCTGATTTTCAGAAAGAAAAAAAAATGACCAGCATTACTTATTCATTCTATGAAAAATGAAGTCATGCATAAAATCATAAATAAGAATAAAATCTGAATCACTAGCATATAAGGAGGGGCAGGGCTATAGCTTTCATTGGAGGCACGCCCACTCGTGACACGCCCACACTGTTTTCAAACTAAAAAAATAAACAAACAAAAGTTATAAATTGTTCTCTTCAAATCACCACTTTTACTGATCTCTAAAGTGCTTTCAAAACACCTACAATCACCCAGAAACGATCTTCTAGTTTGATCAGGCCAAAGCCTATCACTCCTGTAAGTAACCATGTACCCTGCCCCCCTTCCGTCCCCCCTTCCTTCATGTGGCGGACCAACAAACAAATGTAAAATAACCAATGACTGCACGCAGCATGTGTTCCATCACTCGACAAACAAAATAATCAAAGTTCATCCACTCACTCACCTGCTTCGCTTTCGTTACTACAGCCTTCGGCAACTGATTGTTCACTCGTGCCACTTCCACGCATCTCCTGCTCGACTCGGTCGCTGATTTACTCATTATTTCAGTCAAAACCGACGAAAAACTTCGAGATAACTGACTGACAAGGCTTGCCGGTGCACAATGGATACTAGCAAGTCACGTGAACTGATCAACCCGGATGTTTAGCAGTGGTGGTATAACGGTTCTCGTCTGAGCCACGATCGTGGCCCAACGCAGCTTTGTGCTTCATAGTGTTGTCTTTTTTTTTTTTTAGTACAATCTTCCAGTCGGCGTGGAGAAGGCCAACTCTAGCATTAGCATGAAGGTTTTGGTCAGACATGAGGTGACAATATCAGTCAGTATCATAGGAGATACCTCATATGATGCAGCTGGCATGTACATGTCAACCGTCTTTAGGAATTTTTCTCTGTGCCTTACTTAGAGTTGCATAATAAGATAGTGTCACAAGAGACAGATCCCCAGTGGGGATACCGGGGAGTCTTTTGTATGAATAGTTCCCCCACCTTCTGGACATTCTGTGCTAGTAACGTCCCCTTTTCCTTTTGCTCTCAGTAACTCTGTCTCCTCCTTTGCTGTACTGTCGTCTGTTGTCCTTTCTGTCTACCATATCTTTTATCTGTCTTTTTCCACAACCTCTTCCCACAAATTTCTGCGCTGAAGGAAGTCAGAGTGAACTGACTATACTCTCGAGTATAGTGTGAGTATCCCAACAGAGTAAAACGAGTTCACACGCTACCAGATACTGGAACACTTAAGAAGAAGAAGAAGAACTAGAGACAGACATTATGCATTTTAGTTGGAACACTCCAAAAGTTCTCACTGACGCTTTGACAGAACATTTTGTATGTGTACATGATTCTAGTGTGCCTGTAGCAGTCTTGTTCCCCTTCAACATACATAGGCATGTTGTTAGTTTTAACAATACTGTAGTCAGCACCATGATTATTATAATTGACTGTTTATTGTTTGATTTTGTGGCAGTGGCCGACTCTGATCAGGAGCAGCAATATTATAATTGACTGTTTATTGTTTGATTTTGTGGCAGTGGCCACTCTGACTCTGATCAGGAGCAGTAATATTATAATTGACTGTTTATTGTTTGATTTTGTGGCAGTGACTGCAACAGGAGGGTCGGACAGTTTATGCCCCATCATCACTATCATTTCGGGAGACTCACCCGTCAGTGGTCCATGCATCACCTGCAATTTCTTGGATGACTCCACACAGGCCACCCTCACAACTGCTGCAGACTCCGGCTCTGGCACAGCCCTGTCCCAGCCCAATCCTCCTCAGCTAGTCCCTGGAACCACCGTGCAGCAGTCCCAGGACACCTGTTCCTTGGGCGTGTCAGCGTCCTCCATAGGTCTGGACGGACAGCTGCCCATCTCTGCTGCTGCCTCCACGGTGCTGCTTCAGCCTCAGGCCAAGCAGAAAGGGGTGATGATGTCTGGTGGGGAGGTGATGGCCATGAGGTGGTGACAGTTGTGCCAGGCGGGGACCTCCTCAGCATGAACCCGGAGCTGATGCAGTCTCTGGTCCTGTCCCAGACAGAGGGGACGGCGGCCATGTCTGACCCCGCCACCCACATCACCCTCCAGCAGGTGCCTCCCATGGCTGTCAACTCCACCGTCCAGGTCACCCCACCTGAAGCTGCAAGCGCACCCGCTTCCTCCGCCGTTGGTTCTGAGATTGGTGTGACGCCACTGACGTCTCTTGAGCCCATGGTCACAACTCAGATGCCAAATGACGGCACCCTGACGGCAGCCATTCAGAGCGGGATACCTGTCAACTTTGCCCCTTCCACTCTGACTGGTCCTGTGGCTATCAATCAGGTATTTGTGCCTGTGTATAGCAACACTGAGAGAGGGCCTGTCATTGAACTGGTGCCTCTGAAGACAAACCCTGCCCCTTCACCCAATTCCACCCAACAGTTGCTGCCTCAGGTACAGGTGTCCCAGTGATGGGAGAACGTCATTTCATTTCCTTTTGGAGTACAAGTAACTGTTTAACAGAACTTACATTGATTTGTCTGTCATTATTATCCACTAACATGTTTTTTTGTAAACTTTTGTAGACAGTTTTGTTTCTCAGGCCACAACACAATGCAACTGGAAAAAATGCATATTAAAAGTAACACCTTTATGTGAGTATGGTACCTCATATTTTCTTCACATAAGCAATTTTTGACTCGGCAATCCTGGATACCTGAAAAAAAAAGCTAATGGGCATGTCTTTGTTACTGATTTAGCTTTGTTCTACTTTTCCTCCCACAAAATCATGGGCAATAGTTAAAATGATTTTGACTGAATACAGGAATTTGTCGTCATAGCTCCCATGTGAATAGGAGAGAATACTATTTGGTTCTGTGTTACATAGTGACTACTGTTCAAATTTATCCTTTCCTTAGAATCATAGGACCTCATTGAATGAGGTAGATACCAGAAACATATGCCTGTTTGACAGCTTTTTATTGATATATATGGCAAATTATATGTTTTGTTCACAAGCTTATGGAGGATGCTCCCTCGTAATTTCCAAGGGTGAATATGTTTATAGTTTGATGTCGACTCAGAATTAAATCCATGATAGTGATAGCAGTAAAATGAGGTGCATTTAACCCAAAAATGGCAAACTTGAAAATACCAGCATTTTGTCTTTGCATAGTCCAAATTATATCCCAAAAAAAAAAAAAAAAAAATGATGTTAGGATTAATCAGTTTAAGTATGTTAACCAAAATTTTGCATGGTTGTTTTCGGTTAGATTCTACTTAACTGTATGATTTGAGGCCAAGGAGGGGGCAGCAGTAACTAACAATGAAGAACATTCAAATGTTTACTTTCCATCGAGCTTTGTTCAGGCTGTGTAGAAACAGTTAGTTATCTACATTTGTCTTGCACAGGCTGCTTATAAATTCAGAGTATGTTATCAGGAGACTAGATGGCTGCTGAAGAACCCCCCCCCAATCTTCAACAGGACTATGCAAGCACTTTCCATCAGAGGCACACTGACCACCTGTAATGGTAAATGTCAAGTGTCGCTGCTGGACACTGGCTGACCACTCTCGAGAAATGAAAATAGTGACTGTCCTTTCATATGAAAGCTTTTTTAGTGGACATTGATGCTCATTCATTTAGCACTTCTTTTCTGTACTACTAAGTACGTTGCTAGCTGTGTGACTCTCAGCTAAACGGTCCCACCAGTCTGCTTATAGCCCCTAACTCTGGGACTTCCATTCTTTTCTGTTTGTCTCTTCAGTGTTTGAGCTGACATAATGGTAAAGATCAGTGACTTTTGATCTGTCGCTTTCCCTTCAGCCCACATCCCACCTTCCAGATTTCTTCTTATCATCCTCTCACTTCTAAAGTCGATTGTGAGCACCTTCTCCTTTTGCCATTTTTCAAGTGTTTCAGATGCTGCATGTCAATCTATGCATCATTATGAAGTGTCTTTGTTAAGTGTTTGTTGACTCTGTGCCAGGCACGTAATACATGGGGGCTGTGTCTGTTATTCATTTGTGTATTATTCACTTCATCATAAAGATTTTTTCTTGTTGTATAATGTGGTTGCACTACTAGCAAGTGTAACCATGTCGGTGGAGCAGACCGCTTCATAGAAAGAGCATGTTTCACGAATAATTCTGATTTTCACAGATTTTTACTACTATTGTTTTGTTCAAGGCATCATTTTGATTTTGTTTAAGCTAAATTATTTTCAACAAAGCCAGAACATAGCATTCCATTTCCACCCTTGAAAAGACTTTTTTTTGTTTTGTTTTTGGTCAGAAGGTAAGTTATATGTTGGAATTTTTTTTTTTTTTTTTAAATTAATTGAATCATTAACTTTAGAAAAGCAATACTTGTTGTGGTTTACTGAGCACAGTGTCTTAATTGTATCTTGTTGCTGTTGTGTGTGTGTGTGTGTGTGTGTGTGTGTGTGTGTGTGTGTGTGTGTGTGTGTGAGAGAGAGAGAGAGAGAGAGTGTTCCTAAAACAACAATTGATTACAGTTTTTCTGGAAATGTTATCTCACTGTCAGCACTTGCCACTTTAAAAAGATAATTCATAAATTCAATATTTGGAACAAGACAAGAGAGCCACTGATTTAATTTCTTCTTTTTTTTTTTTTTTTTTGAAAATGCTATTTGGGTACTTCGGCCTTTCTTGTCTGTCGTCATGAAAAAGGTTTGTTTACCTCAGCATGTGCTCCTGGCCTGTTTTGTTGACCTTTCTTTTTCCTCATCAGTTTAGTGTCTTTTCACTGCAAGATATCTTTAACAGGCAGTTTCACATTTTGAAAAAAAAAAGGACAAAAAAAAACACCTATGGTAGAGCACAAAATTCCCTGAGCAGTTGACTGATTACTTTGGCAATTGGTATAACAGACTGCTTAGAATTATACTTACTCACAGCTTTTAAGTTCCAGCGTAAGTACTGAATCGGGGCACTTCCAGCTGTTTCGTCTCTTCAGTTTGTCAGGTAGTTATAATGTTCTCAGAATCGCTTCCCCTTAGCTCACACCCCTGATCTCTTCTAACCATTCTCTCACCCCTGTAAGACTTGTTTACATGTGCATGTTGAAAGTACAGTTGAATAACAACATCAAGTATTTTGAAAATGATACAGTCTTGCTGATAGTGGTAAAGTTTTGCTACAAATGTAATTAGCACTGAAGAGAGATTAACTAACCTCTTCATAAGTTCATTGCCAGAGATCTTTGGCATGGTAATAATTCTGCTGTACAGATGCACATGCTGTTTTTGTTAAAGTTTGTTTGTGCTTACTTGTGTGCTTTTGTCACAAGATGGAATTGTTTCTGACATATGTTGTAAGTTGACGCTATCTATCTGTCTGTCTATAGCTATCCGAAAATATATTTATGTTATAAATGGGGTGGTAAATGCTCAGTATGTAAAAAAAGATCAAAGGACCACAGAATAACAACTCAAATTATGAAGAATGACAAAAACAAGTAAACAAACAAAGAGCAACTCAAATTATCTTGAAAACGATGAAAGAAAAATTCATGGAGGGCTAAAAGTCGCTCCATATGATATCAGCAGTGAACATGTTTATACATGTTGTAGATCATAATTATTATACTTGAACAAACAGCAATGGCTGACATCACATTTATCAGATGGGATGTTGATAGATCGTAATTCTAAGGTCAGTCTTCAATACGCACTTTACTTGAATAAAAAGTAATGGCTGACATTGTAGTTATTGGATTGGGATGTTGATAGATTCTGATTTCTAAGGTTGATCTTTAATATGCACTTTACTTGAATAAAAAGTAATGGCTTATGTTGTATTTATCAGATTGGGATGTTGATAGATTCTGATTCTAGGTTCAATCTTCAATATGCAGTTAACTTGAATCAAAAGTAATGGCTAACATTGTCATTATCAGATTGGGATATTGATAGATTCTGATTCTAAGGTCAGTCTTTGATGTGCAGTTTACTTGAATAAAAAGTAATAGCTGATGTTGTATTTATCAGATTGGGGTGTTGATAGATTCTGATTCTAAGGTCAAACTTTAATATGCAAGAGGCAAATTCTAGAATTTGATAATGTCTAAATTTTTAACATCTATGGAAGTTCGTTAAAGGTGCGTTAAGACTTCAGAGAACATTTTTTCAAAATCTTTCTATTTTCTTTAGTAGTATCTCTGTCACTTATTGTGAGGTTTGAAGGGTAGGTGGTTTGTGTTGATGGAAATGGGATAAAGAAAATTTCATAGCAATACAAAGCACCAGAAAAAGGACCATTAAGCATGATTTAGTGGTTAGTATTGGGGCTTTGCAGGCCTAGAGGTTATGGGTTATGAGTTCTGTCAGAGGCATTTATTCGTGGGATTTTTTTTTGCCTCTGCCAACTCTTACCCAGAGCAGACTGACTGTGCTATGGGTTCAAACAGGAAAGGAAGACTGGTACTACACAGTGGAGTTTCATGCACTTAATGCGTGCATCTCTGAGAGTGTTGCTCAGATTTTCTGATCAACAGTAGAGTTGATGCTGGGATATAATAAGTGTTGAGAACAGCCCGGCCATGTAGTCTCCACCAGAAAGGAACCCCATAGCAATAGCATTTTCTTTATGATCCTTACTCTCAGTGTTCACGATCAGAAAAAAAAAAAAAAAAAAAAGTCAGATATTGTGGGCCCTTCATGTTCTGCTGTTGTGTTGACCTCAGGTTTGGTTTCCTCTTCATTTCTTTATCCAAGTTCTGAAGACAATGGACAATTGTTGTTTGTGGCACGTTCTGGAGAGAGGACACTCATTTACAGTGTCTGCATAGCTGAACGGTTACTGTCATCACTCCAGAGAATAACAGGTGGTGTGTTGCGTAAGCTGGATCAGAACAGCAGTCACTGAACACCACCAAAGTGACTCTGCAGCAGTGAAGTCTCCTCTTTTGGTTGCCTCATGATGAGCAGGTATTGATGGCTCCCTCTGGACTGCATTGTTGGGGACAGGACAGGCCTGGGTGTGGCTTTATAAGGGGAAGCTGCAGTGTGTGGTTTGGGGATAGTGCCAGTGCAGGAGGGGGGGGGGGGGGGGGTGGCATGGAGGGATGACGAGAAAGGAGGGGATAGGAGAGAGATCATGATGTGTAACACCATCCACCACAGAATTTGCTCCCCACCATCTCTTATTTGGTGCCTGAAAAGGTGTTGTTGGGTGGAGGGAGGAAGGAGGGATTGGAGGCTATTGTCACACCCTTTGATCCAGGCACTTGATAGTTGTTTTTTTAACGCTTAGCTGATTTGCCTGCCGAATTCAGCAGGCAGGTTTTTCTTCCCAGAAGACAGGTCAGATACCCATGGAGGTCATATAGAATAGAATGCTCTCTCCTGCCTCATCTGTCCACATCAGCACACAGGGGGAAAAAAAATGTGCACCTCTTTTCTGAGTGATCTAGGATAGATAGCTCCTACAGTTAGGTTTTGGGTTGAGTGAGAAAGTTAGAATCCGTCATGTGGATGCTGGGTGATCCCAGTAGCCTTTGGACAGCGATACTGCTAGTGTGGGTTTTCCATGATGGGCAGTTGAAACTTCGTGTGCCAGCAAACTATCAGCAGAAAAAGTCATATTGCTGTCTCCTTCAGTGAAATGAGACTGTAAGAATGAAGAGTGTTTTCATCCACTATTGCCTGATTTAGTGTTTGTACAAAATGTTAGTGCAGAGCTGCCGTGGTGAAGTGGTTAGCATCACGGACTCCCGGCTGGGAGGTCGTGGGTTCGATTCCTATCAGAGTCATGTGGGATTTATCTTCCCAACCGCCTCCTACCCAGAGTTGAGTTTCTGTGTGGGCTCAGCTGGGAAGACTGGGACCACACAGTTGAGTGTCTGCATCTCTCGGGCCTGGTTGACGCCGGGATATAGTATGAAAGGAAGCATAAAATGCAGCCCTGTCATGCACTCTCAGACCGAAATGGAAATCCGTAGCATCATCTTCAACATCCTCATTCTCATCGATCAGCATTTAAAAAGTCTCAAATTCTGTGGCCCTTCATGCTCTGCTCTTATGGTGACCTCAGTTTTGATTTTCTCTTCACGTCTGTGGCCTTGGTTTATTTCCATTGGGGTCACTGGTATCGGCGAGTCCATGGGGGCTGTCGTTGGACGGATGTGGTAGCACCCTCCTGAGGGAGAGCTCACTCATGTCGCTCCATGACTACACAATTATTGTCATCAGTAGGGGGCTTAGTAGATGGTGTCCTGCATATGTTGGATCAGAATAGGCTTCACCGAACACCACTGAAGTGACACAGCAGCAGTGCAGTGTCTTCTCGGGGTGGGTTGCCTCTTGACGACTTGATATTGACTACTCCCTGTGGACTGCCGGTGCCGCACCTGTGGCAGGACTCACAGGGCTGTGGCTGTGGAGGGGGTGTCGGAATGAGTGGCATGGGTGCACTGCCACTGAGGTGGCACAGAAGATGGGACAGCAAAAAAAAAAAAAAAAAAAAGTAGCATAGATGATGAGTGTCTTTTTTTTTCGTTCAACCATGTTCTCAGGTGTTTACACAATGAAAGTTATTGATTCCGATTCACCAAAAACAATGATTTAATATTCACTCATTCCAGAGATACCTAACAAATCACTTACAGAAGTGAAAAAAAAAAAAAAAAAAAGACAGGCAAAACTGTGCATATTGGCAGGAACTGAATAGCGTAGGTGGGCATGTAGGGCCAGAAACTTGCAGTGCGTACACTGCCTGTTGCTGGGTATTCAGGTTTTCCATACAACCTGATTTAGAAAGGGTGAGAGGGAGAAAAGAAATGGTCTGGAAGTACATTGTAACCCATTCATGTACAGAAGTCATGAACATCATATGCTAAATTTGTTGATTTAAACTTGCTCATAATCCTTGTGCATTTGAGAAGGCATCCATAATATCAGAATGCACTTTCACATCACATGTGATTGGCACTGTAAGGATTAATTGTGAATAATCGTGTGTTTGTGGATCATGGAAAATCCATCAACAACTTAATAGTCAGGTGAACTGCACTTTTGGACTCACTATTCACCAGAGATTACATAACACTTAACAGAGGGAAAGAGTGTGCTTGCTGATTAAGGATGTGATTAGCTGCCATAAAAATGTCACAGGTGCGGGGTTCTTACTAGAAATTCTGTGCTTGGAATTTTTATTAAATTTTTTTAAAATTCTGTTTGATGATGCCTTTT
Source organism: Conus betulinus (assembly GCA_016801955.1). Taxonomy (NCBI): domain Eukaryota; kingdom Metazoa; phylum Mollusca; class Gastropoda; order Neogastropoda; family Conidae; genus Conus; species Conus betulinus. The sequence goes on from JADBJO010000059.1 coordinate 830,128, forward strand.
TTGTACTTTGTTTTTGTTAATCTTATTTTTAACCAGTTTTCAGGCTTTCACTAGAGTTTTGTCCTCAAGAGAAATTTTTTTTTTTTTTTTTCTATGATATGATTTACTAGTCATACATAGCCTTGATAAACTTGAACAGAATCATAGCATGCCAGCTTAATCAGTGCAATCTGGTGAGTGGGTAGTAAAACTGCAAACAGTATAGAGTGGATACTAACTGTTGATTCTGCAGTGTCAGACCTGTTTTACACATACAATTTCACAGTATCGTGTACACATATTTGGAGAAAATACAATGAAAATGATGAACTGGGAAAAATATGTCGGGGGGGGGGGGGGGGGGGGGGGGGGGGAAGCGAATTTCTTTTAGCGGTAGGTGAACTTATGGTGTATAACCATTGTGTTTGAGCGCTACAACCAAAGATTTACAACCTGCACAAAATCGTGCGTGCAAACTCAAGTCTGGATGATGTAGGAACCATAGCAGGAACCCCCTGTTTTCATGAAATTCACAAATTTGGAAGATGTTTAGTCACATTTTTTTTAGGAAAATATGCTCATTTCAATTCTTTTCTTTCTTTCTTTCTGCGTACGCAGACTGATACTCCTGTGGACACTCCCTGTGTAGACAGGCAAGTATTAATCCCATCTACCCAACAAAGGGAGTGGAGTTTTTTGTGTGTATGACCATTTTTTTATCCCGCATAAAGGCAGCTATACTCCAACTTCGGGGGGAAGGTGCATGCTATGTGTAACTTGTCATCCATACCAACGGCCAAACTGGCCTTCTCTTCCGAAATTTGGTGATGGGATTTTACGTGTTTGCAAAGATGTTATTCGTGTGTTCACACACGGAACCTCGGTTCATAGTCTCATTTGAAGGACTGTATGGGAAACGGAGTTAGAACCAATGTTAACTCCAAGGGAAAAATCCCCCTGTCAAAACAGTCCAGTGGAGATTCAACCCGCACCACGAGTCCGGCGCTCTACCAACTGGGCTATTCTGGCCCCCTCATTTCAATTGAGAAATACACCAGTAGCAGCTTTAGGGTGAAACAGGTCTGCAATGTCTGTTTTCCTACATGGCATTTTTATGTGCTTACGAGAGGAAAAGGGAAGGGCAGTGGGTGAGAGAGCGGGCATTGGGGGGGGGGGGGGGGGGGCAAAATTCTATTCAGTATTTGTTTTCTTTATTATAATAAAGTAATAATGGTGTGAAAAAAGAGAAATACAGAAAGATGCTAGTTCAGTTGTTTCAAAAGAAATGAATTTGGGATTGTTTGCTTTTTTGTGAGAAAGGCATGAGAGCTTTGATTATTTTCATATGTGTTGTTTGTAGAGTGAATTTGTCCTTGAGTACGTGTTTGGTTTTTTACTTGAAGAGTTGTTGATCATTGTAATTGTTACTGTGTTTCTTATTTTCATATTGTCACTATGAAATTTTTTGGTGTTTATTCAAATTCTGTTAATGACATGGTCTGTGTGGTTGTCAGGCTATAAGCAAATGAATGCTTAATAATTTTGTAAACTGTGTTTTTTTTTCAATTTTTTAAAAAACACTATGGTGCGTTTGTTTTGCTCTCAGTTGTAATGTTCTAGTCTTTTCTTTATATATCCCCCATTCTCTTGGACAGTAAAACTGTTGGCAAGAATGGATGCATTTGAGCTAGTGTACTGTACAGGTGTTACCTTGACCAAAGATGGTATTGACATTTGATTAACACAACACAATGCATTCACCATTTCAGTATGTCAAGAACGTAAAGGTCATTATGTAATTCATAAAGCTTCGTACTGATCTTGTGTTACAGAAGTTGTGGCAAGTTGTGTCAACGTTTTGAATAAGATTTTTGTTGAATGGTGTCGCTTTACAGTGGAATTCATAAGAGATCAGAGGAGATACTCATCATGAATTTTCTTTCTTTTTATTCAATGAGTTATGTTGTTTATGCTCTCCTTTAATCAGTGCTGTGAATGACATTTTAAACAAAACTGTGTGGATGTTTATCAAACAAGAAATATTTATATAGACGTACTATGTTTTATTGATTACTGTATGAATGTCGTGGGATGAATCTGAGGTTGAAAAGGTGAACATAATGTATGAATGAAAAATCACATCATGTAAAGGTGTCCACAAGATGTGCGTAAAAGAGTTCCTTGACTTCACAGCACAGAACCCATATCCAGCTGTGTCTTAATTCCCAGTTGCTAACTTAATAACTATATGATGCTGTGTGTGTGCGTGTGTGTGTGTGTACGTGTGTGTGTGTGTGTGTGTGTGTGTGTGTGTGTGTGTGTGTGTGTTTGTGCGATTCATGGATTTTACATCTGCACACTAAATCAAGTGCAACTCATTCTGTACAAAAAACAAGAAAAAGAAAGAAGAAAGTGTATTATCCATATTTCGTAAGAGCTTTCAGTGCTTACAGGTGTGCAGGTCTGTATATGTTTGTGCTTGTTATGTCCAATTTTAATTTCTTGTTTTGAAGCGCCCGAATCTGATTTCTTCTTCAGAAGTGTGTTTGGTTTGGATTAAAGAAGAATGAAAAATACTTTGATCAAATGATAAAAGAGGAGGATCAACTTGAATGAATGCTTTGAAATCAAAGTCGTGGGCTGACATAACAGCGCCTTCATGAGCAATGTCAAACCTGAGCAAGATGAGGGATATGACAGAGTTGGTAGTCACAGCAAATCAGCTTGATAAAAATGTTTTTATTTGGTCACTTTAGAAAAAGTCATGATCAGGAGTTCATTTTCGACCATGCTTGTGTGTATGCGTGGGCAGGTTATTTACCATTTGTTACTGGTGGAAAGAGCACAACGACCGAAGTAATTCACTATCATTATATGCAAAGGGCTCAGAGCCTCAAAGTCTGACGCAGGATAATTTACCATCATAATTACAAAGAACCTCGAAGATTGATATAGGACTATAAACCATCATGATTTCTAAGAACATGTAGCCTCAAAGATTGATATGGGATAATAAACCATCATTATTGCCACGAACACAGAGCCTCATGGACTGATAGAGGATAATAAACCATGATGATTACAAAGAACAAAGCGCCACACAGACAGTGAGATGGGATTATCTACCATCACGGTCATGTATGTCTGCAAGGAATACAGAGACTCACTGACAGACTCGAGATCATTTAGCATAGTGGTACAGTATGCAGGCAAAGAACACCGATCTGACATCATGATACAAGATCATTGCGAAGAACATAAGAGGTCATTGTCATAACATCAGATTTATAATTTACACCATAGTATCTCACACACACACACACACACACACACACATGTATGTATGTGTATATATATATATATATATATATATACTATATATGTGTTCGCTAGTCATCAATTACTTTATATAACTCAAACTTCAGGTAAACACTATTATCAAGGATAATATTCTACATTAAAGAATGTTCTGTGAAGGGTTTTAAAAAAAAAAAAAATCTAGCATTACCCAGTGTAAATTGCCACCTTATACTTAAGTATCACACTGACTTGTGTGTGTTACACATTTTTTTCCCTCAGTGTGTGAACGAATGTATGTCTCATGTATCCGTACGTTATATATATATATACAGAATCGGTGGCAATTTAAACTGGCAGTTCTTGCTTTCCGCCACTTCAGTGAATCTCTTCCTCACTATCTCTCTTCTTCTCTCTGCACCTTCCAAAGTTCTCGTACCCTTCGCTCTTCTTCACAAAAACTTTTGAAAATCCCTAAGCATTCTCTGAAATCTGTTGGCGAAAGAGCCTTCAGTTTTAGAGCACCTTCTATTTGGAACTCCCTCCCTGAAGACCTTCGTAATCAGCCTACTCTTTCTTCTTTAAATCTCAGCTGTAAACTTACCTCTTCAAAAAAGCCTATTCTCTTCTGTAGATGACCAGATCTCTCCTAAATTCCTCCACAACTAGACTGGTGAGGCAGTTTATGCATATAGGTGCATTTGACATTGTGTATTTTCTTTTTGCTGTATGCATGAATATATTGTATGAATAAGTGCAAATGGTGGATGTAAGCGCATTGAGTTGTATAACAAGAAATGCGCTGTACAAGTCTTATACATTATCATTATTATTATTATATGTAATTTCCAGCATTTGGTAGATCACTGGTATCATCACTGACTTATCCCCCAGAATACAAAGTGTTATGTGCCATTGTTCCCAGAAACATGTTTGTTTGCTCCAAACGTGTCCTGACCATAGTTATCTAAAATCTTAAGACTATCGTGTTGATGTAAATTCTGTTGTAAAGCACATCCAGGGCTCTTTTGTTCACCAGCCAGAGCATACAGGAGCAGGGTAGAAAATGCATCAGCTGGATGTTCTGGTGTTTCAGCCTGGAAATCCTTTTTTTTTTTTTAATAAAAGTCTGTTTCAGAACTATCCAACTTTGTTCAGTCAAATTTTGTCAAAATTTTTATACAATTTGATTTGCTGGTACGCTGGTCAAGTTGGGTGGCATCTGCATTAAGAAGGTATGTTTGAGAAAGAAATATTGATAAAGTGTTTAATCATCAAAATGAACATATTTTTATTCTAACGTTTATATTATCAGAATGACTTTTTGGGGTAACGTGCGCACTGTTACCATCTATCTTTTCAATTGTAAACGCAATATTGTTCAGTTACGCCAGATATTGATAATGTGCTTAATCATCAAAATGAACATATTTTTATTCTAACGTTTATATTATCAGAATGACTTTTTTGGGTAACGTGCGCACTGTTACCATCTATCTTTTCAATTGTAAACCCAATATTGTTCAGTTATCAATCCATTTATGTTTTTGTTAGGTAATAGAAGAAGGAAGTACTCAGTGCAGTGGTCCTATTGAGGAGAAGAGTTAGAAGTCTTCCAAGTATTTACAGTATTGACAGTAACAGTGATGTGAGTTTCAGTCTGAAATGAAATCAGTTGTATACCTAAACATTATGTTTTACATGTAATTAGCACTTCAGTTAACACACTTAACAAATAAAAGTAAAGGTGTGAAGTAAGAGTTGTATATGACTGGAGTCCCAAGGCTTTATAGACTCTGTCTGCAAGAGACACAAAAGGATCGAGTTTCCAAGGCTCTTTCAACCATGGCTGCAAGAGATGTACAAAGGGGTGTAGTGCTAATCTTGTCAATTATATGGATATGATAGATGCAGGAGAGATTGGGTGTCCATGATCTGCCAATCATGGCTATAACAGATGTGTGATGGATTGGATGACCAAGGTTCTGTCAGTCATGGCATTTGGGAGATGTAGGAGAGGTTGGTTGTCCATAGCTGTGTGAATCATGGCTCCTGTGAGATGTGTGAGGGGTTGGATGACCGTGGCTATGTGAATCATGGCTCCTGTGAGATGTGTGAGGGGTTGGATGACCGTGGCTATGTGAATCATGGCTCCTGGGAGATGTGTGAGGGGTTGCATGACCGTGGCTATGTGAATCATGGTTCCTGGGAGATGTGTGAGGGGTTGGATGACCGTGGCTATGTGAATCATGGCTCCTGGGGAGATGTGTGAGAGGTTGGATGACCGTGGCTATGTGAATCATGGCTCTTAGGAGATGTGTGAGGGGTTGGGTGACCATGGCTCTATCAGTCATGGCTGTGGGAGATGTAGGAGAGGTTAGTTGTCCATGTTATGTGAGTCATGGCTCCAGGGAGATGTAAGAGGAGTTGGGTGTCCATGCTCTATCACAGCTGGGGGAAATGTATGAGGGGTTGGTGACCATGGCTCTATCAGTCATGGCTGTGGAAGGTGTAGGACAGGTTAGTTGCCCACAGCTTTGTGAATCATGGCTCCAGGGAGATGTAGGAGAGGTTGGGTGTCCATGCTCCGTCTGTCATTGCTGTGGGAGATGTATGAAAGGCTGGGGGACCACGGCTCTTGTCAGTCAAAATATTGATCATGTCTGCAATACGAGTACATAGGATGGGGTTCATATGGTGTTATCAGTTTCTGTCTGCAGTAGATGCTGGGGTGTAGGGTTTCCAAATCTTTATTGATCATACATGCATTAGATTTCAAGGGATCAGTTTTCAAGGCTTCATCAGTTATGTCTGCAGAATATGAAGGATTGGGGTAGATATCCAAAGTATTACTGATCATGACTGCGATAGATGGGGAAGGGGGGGGGGGGGGGGTTGGTTTAAACTTTTCCAAGTATGTATTGATCAGTGCTATTGAAATATACAAGGAATGGGTTTTCCAGGACTTTATTGATCATGCCTGCATTAGATATATGAGAGACTGGATTTCCATGGCTTCATTGATCATAGCTATGGTAGATGTCTGAGGGATTAGGTTTCCAAAGGTTTAATGACCATGGCTGTGAATATATATACAAGGACTGTATGTTTCAGGGCTTTATTTGTCACGGCAGCAACAGAGCAGCTGTGAGTTCAAGTGTATATGTATGATTTGTAGACTGGACTAACCCATTCAACAACTTTGAGATGTTTTAGGGGTTGGGTATGAAAATCTCTGTCAGCCATGGCTGCAGACAGGCTCCAGAAGAAATATATGGAGTAGAGTGAACAACAGGTATTAACACCTGTATGTATAGCAGTGAATGATGGGAAGCAAACTGGACTAAAGTCTTCCCTATGCTTGAGATGCGTAGGGGATTGGATATGCGTCTGCAAAGTATGAATCTCATTAATGTTACCACTTAAAGATTGCATCATCAGATATCTGGAATGTCTGCATTTGTTATTTTTCCTTTTCAATATTGTTTTAATATTCAGGTCTTTTTTTTTTAAGTTGTCAGGTTTTTTTTTTGTTTTTTTTAAAAAATGTTTTCTTTTCCTTTTACATGCAGTAACTACTTTCATTAGTTTGATTTACTTTTGACTTGGAATTCTCTTGGAGCTGAACATTCAGTTGTTGTTATCATATTTCAGTGTACATCCATAAATATTTTCACATTAAAACAAAGAGTGTATTAGAGGTAATATTGATGTTGGTGAGAATTACTTAAGTTGTGCTTTTGTTAGAAGAGGGCATAGTGCAAAATATTGCAATAACCATGACGGAAAGCACTGCAGCAGGTTCCATTCTGGGTTTGCATCTACTGTGGAAATTTTTGCAGATTCGTTTTTCAGTGTCAGATAGTTACATAAATGGAATAGCTGTACAACCAGTGAATCAGGAGATCATGAAAAAATAGGCGACAGGAATATTCTCTTGAAGAATCTGTGTAACAATTCACAGTCGCTGTCAGCCTGCACTCACTGTCTTTGGGCTTTAGGCAGCCAAGGTTAGGCAGCCCACAGAGTCCTTGGATAAAATGGCTATGAATGTGTCACTTAGTGTGGTGGAATTGCACACCGTTGCCCCAGTCAACAGGCCCTGAACTGAAGCAGAACATCATTTGGAGTTGTCTCCCCTACTTGTGTTTTCCTATCTCAAAAGTTTCAACTAACTTCTTTTCATTTTGTAACTTGAGCTGGTTTAATGCTGGGATGGAGAACAGCTGGAAGCTGTTGAGAATGATTACAACAAAGCCTGTTGTAGAATGTTAGTCAGCCAAAAGAGGGTGATTTGTATCGATTTAGGATGTATCATGTCCCCCCCCCCCCCCCCCCCCCCTCTAAAAAAAAAAAAAGAGAAGAAATCAGAAAATCAGAAAGAAAGAAAAAAAAAAAAAAAAAAAGGAGGAGGGAAAAAAGGAGTAACAAATGCATTAGATGCCTATCCTGGAGTTCAGTGGTTTATTGCAGTGCCTATTAATTTTCCTAATCCATCATCTGGTGTGTAGTCTAGCTCTGACACCCCAATTACATGTGCATGCATGGCGAGATGACAGGATGCAGGCTTACAGTCCTGTGATCAGTCTCGCTTGGTTGGTTGCAGAAAGACAATAATGACTGCCCCAAAAGCAGAACATATTTGTCTTAATGGTGGTGAAGGATTGGGGTGGAAATGGTCATTGGTATAAAAGTCTAATTGTACTCTTGAATGAGTATGTATATCAATATGACCATTTTCAATATAGAAGCAAATAGCAGCAGTAAAGTCTTCATGGGCTTCAAATCTTTTGTGTTTGTTTTTTGTTATTACTTTTGAGCTGTTATCCAATCACTGTGGCTTAAACTCAGTTAAAGCAGTTTTAATAATGTAGTAATTATTACTTTGAAAATGTTAAATAAAGCATATCTTTTTAAGCATCCAAAATGTTTGATCATTGTAATTTAGTGATATGTCTTTGCTGTGCTTGTAACAAGACCTTATCTGAGAAGGAAGTTTGCTTAGTGCAGTTTTCTACATCAAAGGGTTTTGTTTTTGTTTTTATTTTTAATCAACAGAGTGTGTAGTCATTACATATCTCCCCTGATACGTCCCCTTATGTTGGGTTTGGTTAGAATTTGAAACATTAGGAATTGAATAGAGTGTGTGGGTATTTAAAGCGAGTTTTGCATCAAGGGAAAAGTAGGTTTGCAAAAGTGTTCTTGTTAGGGTCTATTTATTTATTTGCTTGTCAAAACACGTTGAGTGTTAATTTGGAGTTTTGCGCATTTTGTGATGAGTAATGTGCATTATTTGTCTGTGATTGGTTGTACAATAAACAAGCACTTACTCATGCTCCCCTTGCTCGGTGATAACTTTGCTTCTTCGCTCTCAGAGAGACATGCAACTGTGAGACAATATGCAAAATGGGGAGAAAACCCACACTTTGCTTGGCCTGGTGTTGAGGGTCTTCATCTTTGTATTTCTCCTGTGTGTACAAAGCTGGGCACTTTCAGCAGCGTTGTACATTTCTTTCAGAATGTGTGTCCTTAATCTGAAAATCTAAACTTGTTGGCCTACTAAGTAGGAAGACAGAGAGAGTAATAATAGTGTGTTTTGAGTGATTGACCTTTGCTTTGTTAAATACACTGGTTTGCATCTCTGAGCTCTTTGTTTTGGGTGATGTGAGAGAGAGAGAGAGAGGGAGACGAGATGTAAAAAGCTGAAACATCTGTGCAGTTTGATCTATGATTTAAAAATACAGGGAGTTTATACCATTGGCAGATTCAACCAAGCAAGCACAATGGAGACATCCATATACTGCATCTGGTCTTTGAGCCCACAGAGCTGTGGTGGCGCTGCATTGGATGCTTCACATTTCCATACATGCAAATAGGATAATGTAGTAGTGCACACACACACAGACACACACACACCACACACACACACACAGGCACTGTCCCTTCTTAACATAATGCATACATACTCTTTACTCTGGTTTTCATGTTTTCTACTTCTCTTCATTTATTTCAAATCGCATCATTTTACAGTTTTGACTTACAAGCAGCCAAGTGATGCACAAACACTTTATGCTCAGTACCTAAGAGGAATGAAAATAAAGAGCTTTGCAATGACAGACTGTATCATTCTCACAGTTCTGCGCTGATTCATAAAGCTTGCTGCCTTGCATTGAAACCTGAATTCAGCCACAATCAAACACTGAGAGTCGTCATGAGAGTTAGACTGAGAAAAAGTTTATATAAACTTGAAATCTCAGAGACTGCTCTATATTATTCAACATACTATAGCCAGGTAGGTATGTATGTATGGATGTATATATATATATATATATATATATATATATATATATATATATATATATATATATATATGTGTGTGTGTGTGTGTGTGTGTGTGTGTGTGTGTGTGTGTATACAATGCAAATGTATACTGAGTTTACACACGGAGCCTGTGACAGGCTCATTTCCTCCAAGATGTAGGGGCATGGATTAAAATTAAAATTATGACCAGATTTTGTTTACATGCATGTGCATGTTGATGCTCTTTAGTTTTACATCTAAAATCTTTCCTGGAAAAGTGCTGCTAGGTTGAGTGCGTGTGCACGTGCAAGCTTGCAAGTGTGTGTGTGAGTGTGTGGGGGGGGGGGGGGGGGGGTACCTGTGATTTGAGATGGAAAAAAAATCCAGAAAAATGCATTTAGTTAGAACCATTATAAAGAGAATGCATTTAAAGAAATTAATAGGAAAAAAAAAAGAAAGAAATTAATAGAAACAGTAATACAGCTGAACACAAGCACATATAAGTATTTGGCACATGAAGCTCCCAACAAATCTTGAACTACTTTGCTGTTAGCAGGAAGCCATAAGCACATGTAGCTTATCAACAGATTTTCAAATATTTATAATGAATAAATGTCAATTCCACATTCTTGTTGCAAACTGATCAAATCAACTGAAAATAAAAGAACACAGCAGGCAAAATATTTTGCCTCTTTGCATGCTCCGAGACATCACCAAAGACGGACAGCATGAAATAATGACATGAAATTGATATTCTTTTACCCCTGCACTCACTACAAAGCTGCGTGCATGTTGCTAATGTGCTGGGGCAGGGGAACAAGGTTCTTTTTTCTTTGTCTTGCTCACTTTTAATCGCTTAAGCAGACATTGATGACCCCCCCCCCCCCACACACACACACACACACACACACATACACACACACGTGTATACACACAACACACGTTCTATACTTTTGCCCCTACTTTGATTCTGATTTGTCAGAATTTAGAAAGGATTCTTCAAAGTGCATATTCCAGGATACCATGTCTCAAATTTTGTACAAATTCTTATATTGAGCCCAGTTGGCTCAATCCTGTAATTGCTGTTTCATGATTTTTTTTTGTACGCTTGTCTTTTTTCTTCTTTTTTACAGTTTAATTCTTACTTAAGAGTTTCTCCTCGTCTCACACACACACACACACACATGCACACACGCGGGCGTGCACTCACGCACACACACACACTCACCTTGTCTAATATCACATTCTGTTAAAAGACGTTGAATTGAAGAACAACAACTTGTATGTGTATAACGTACATATGCCTGCCTCTGTGTGTGTGTGTGTGTGTGTGTGTGTGTGTGTTTTTTTTTTTTTTTTTTCACTAAAGACTGAAATCTAATTTCATTTGGAATCAAGGAAATAACCCTTTAGCAGCAAAACGAGCACCTATGCATCATGACCTAGAGGCGATCCTTCCCCATAAACAGTGTCATGAATTCACGGCCGAAATAGCTGTATGTGAAGGGGCTTTTTTGGTTCGAAGAATCCCTTCTGCTGTCAGTCTGTCTTAAGAGTTACTTCCCACATATAATTCACATACATCGCTTGAGCGCTTTTCGTATTTCTCTCGCAGGCATGCTCACACGCTTGCGAGCACACACACACGCTTCATGGCTCGTTGTTTCAACCAGTTATGGCTGGGCATTTCTCCGTCGCCAGCCCACTCACCCATCAATGTGCTGCACAATGACAACATGTCCCATATCGCAGCAGGCACCACATCACAGCGCAGGATTTGTCACATGGCTCAGGTCGGAGTCTGCCAATTATTGTGTTCAGCCAGAATATCGAATTACCGAGACATACTCCATCAACACACCATGATCACTAACGAAGTTGCTCAGGAAGCTAGTTTAATATTTTGAGAACCTAAGAACCGAATCTATTAGCTAGGTTTTAGCACTGGTCAAACAGTTTTGAAACTAGTGATGTAAATGTACTAAAGTTTTTCTTCTTCTCGTGACCTTGAACAAACGTCAAGGCTAAAGCAGTGTACCTTGATTAATGTCAAAGTATTATGTTTGTATAAACTGCACAAGGAAGTGCTACTTAAGAAGACGTGCTTGGGCAAAGTATGTCCGAAGGTTGAGCTTTGAGAATTGTTGGTTCATCAGAGAATTTATCAGAAAATAATATTAACAGTTTCTTAACCGTGGCAATGAATCGAGGTCAGAGTGCTCGTTTAAATAAGCTTAAATATTCAGATTCTACATTCAAGGTCCAAGCAGTATTAATTCTGTTGTTTAGTGGTTTTTCATTCAATAACACACACACACACGCACACACGCACGCACGCACGCACGCACACACACACACACACACACACACACACACACACACACACACACACACACACACACACACACACGTGCGTGCGCGCGCACACTGACTGACTGACTGAAACCAATTTATTGTCAGATTAACTAAAAGTTGTACTGACAAACGCGCGCGCGCGCGCGCGCGCGCGCACACACACACACACACACACACACACACACACACACACACACACACACACACACACACACACTTTCTTCCAGATCCTAAACTAATTTGAGGAAAATTAACTAATTTTCCCTCATTCATTGCTGGGTGTCATCATTGTTAACGTTCTGTTTCCGAAAAACCGGAGAAACCGTTAAAATAAATACTGCGTCTAATTTTAATGGTATCCATGTTGCACATTGCCGACGGGAGATTTTCATTTATAAGTGGTTAAACTTCACAGAGATAGTCTTCTTTTAGTCAAGTGGACCATGATGCAATGGAATAGGCTACAACAGAACGTGACTGTGGGTACCTCGCACACTTGCATACACACACATATACATAATGCAACATAATAGATTTACATAGCATAGACTGGGATAGACTTTTTTGACGGAAAAAAAGAATCCACCTTCATATTATAGATGTTTGATGGTGTATACAAAATAATATTCATACCCAAGACAAAGCGATGGGAAGACAAGTTCGGTATATGATACAAGCACATCAAAACAGTAGCAAAGCCCCACAGAATTCTTACATTGCACGAGAGTCTGTCATTACTCCGATGAATTTACAAAGACAATATAATCATGACAAACGATTTTAATTAAAAGATGAAGATGCATGCAAAACTCTATCACCAAAAATAGGAAAGTCTTGATCTTCCATTGGGTCAGTATGATCAATATTAAAACTGACAGTTTTGACTTCCTTTCAAGAGTTTATGAATCAAAAGAAAAAATGCAAAAGCAAAAAAAAAAAAAAAAAAAAAAAAAAAAAAAAAAAAAGAAAAAAAAAAAAAAAAAAAAAGAAAGAAAGAAAAAAATCGTCTGAGATGTCTCTTTCTGAGGGAATGGAGGAAGGTTGGGGTGGGGGTGAGGTGACTATTACGCATTTATTCTCCAGGTTTTGATAAATGTCAATGACCAAGGGCAGTTCTGGAGTCGGGTCTTCATAGGGAGTGTGTTTAAATGAGAAAATCAGTACCTGCATACTTTGCTGACGCTCTCTTCCTCTGCTTTTGAAGAGTGCATATTATCAGGCCCAGCTTATTTCAGATTTGTCAGTTTACTTTAGTGTGCCTTGGAGATCACTATTAATGAATTCCATCAACATGATTGCATTTTATTTCATGGACTCATAACAATGACAAAAACTTATTGTAAATAGTTTTCAACAATAGATCATGATGAAAACTTATTGTTAATGGTTTTCAACATAGATAATGATGAAAACTTATTGTTGATAGTTTTTTCAACAAGCTCAATAGCTTTTTAAAGCAAGAGGCCACTAGGCAAATGGGCTAGAGCACTTGGCTGTAGACCTGACGGTCGTGAATTGGAACCACTCGTGGCGACGGATATTTTTTTTTTTTTCGGCTTGAAAACCTTCTCTGTCACTTAGCAATAAATGGGAATCTGATTCGGTTCAGGAAAGGTTAGGGCAGAAGGAGAATGGGCTCCACCTTCCATGATGCTGTGCCTTAGACAAGATGAATCTCAAACAGCTCACTGCCTCCTATAGTCACACATAGACTTTCAGACTTTAACCTTGTTTTAAAACAATAATTTGCTTCTAAAGTTTCAATTCGTCTCTCTCTCTCTCTCTCTCTCTCTCTCTCTCTCTCTCTCTCTCTCTCTCTCTCTCTCTCTCTCTCTCTCTCTCTCTCTCTCTCTCTCGCACGCGCGCGCGCGCTCATATATATATATATATATATATATATATATATATATATATATATATATATATATATATGTGTGTGTGTGTGTGTGTGTGTGTGTGTGTGTGTGTGTGTGTGTGTGTGTGTGTGTGTGTGTGCCATGCAGAATATTTTGACAGAAAACTTCAATTTGGTTGAATAGGCCTACTTCTAAAAATACTCTTCTTTCTTGTCTTTTTTTTTTTTTTCTAAAACCAGTATCACACGTACGCCTATTTTGAAATATGGTGTAATTTGATCTGCTTTATCCCGCCATGCGCGTGAACTAATTTGGCAGACAGTCTCCTGTCTTAGCTGTCATCTGCACATGTGTCATCAGAATCTGATGGACTGGGGTGTACCGCTGTGCAATAGTTGACAAATATGGGCAGAAGCAACATGCTAAGTTGTTGTTTAGCAAGAATGGGCGGGGTGAAGTCAAAACACATGTCGACAAAGTGTGTTTCATTGAACAATTGAACTGATGCACAGGTCTGTCGTTTGACTGCATACACGGGGCTTGAGATACCTAAGAAATGTAGCACTTCAGCACGTGAATGTTAACGCAGAGAACTCATGTTTTTCTACTTCTATTTTGTTCCTTTAAATCAAATTCACGTCCAGAAGGGTAAATTGTTTCTGCATAAAAACATGACTCATGAATTCAACAATGCACAAAACTCTATCGTTGATCATATCAGAATTCTAGATGTCTAGCGTATTCGCTGTTCTTCACACAAGAACATGAACAGTTGACCAACGTTCCAGGGAAAAAGAAAAGAGTCCTGGTAATTTGAGTGCATGGAACCGCTGGATGTCCCGTTTCTTGCAGATTATTGCTGGTTTCGTTTGCCTCATATGGTAAACTTGCTGTCCGAAGCGATGTACCTCATTAGGCAGTGAGCCATTAAAAGACAGCACACCTGAAAGATTGTTCAACAGAATAGAGTTATAATCAAAACATAATGTATTTATACCTATCTGTCTATCTGTCTATCTATCTATCTTTCTATCTACTAATGGCCACGCACATTATCCCTATCCCCATCCCCACCATTCCAACCCTCCACATCATCCTTCCACTTCTCGCAACCACAAAGCCAAAGATAGTAAGGGTAGGTATACTTTTATGTAATGATTTTGTTGATATTGCCCTATTTCATCCCCCTCCCTCCTCCCCCTGCTTCCTCTCGCCACAGTTCCTCTAATCTCCATCCTCATTTAAAAATGCCCCACCTCTCTCTCTCTCTCTCTCTCTCTCTCTCTCTGTGCGTGCACGCGCGTGCGTGCGTGCATGCGTGTGTGTGTGTGCGCCCGCATGCTCGCGCATGCGTGCGTGTGTGTAAGCCTAGGCGGCAAAAATGACGTCAGTGGTACTGTGTCAACAAGAGAGCTGAGTTCTCTGCTTCATGTTAAAATGGAACAGCGTTGATTTGGTGTACTTTGTGACTGATCAAAAGTACATACAGGCCTAATGTCCATGAAGCTGTTCGACTGAGCTGATATGAATGTTGTCTGCATGTAGGCGCTAAGAATATATGTTTGAACTGATCAATCAACGTCAGTAACTCTAGCTTGGAGACCTTTTACTCTTGGAAACTTTAAGACTGATCTTCTGGGCAACGAAGATCACGTTTACTTAATGGCGGGTCAACATGCACAGCAGTTTCTATGTGATGCTGGCTGAAAAGCTGCCCTTCGTAGAGCCCACTGAAATCGACGACATTTACGTGTGTGTGTGTGTGTGTGTGTGTGAGAGAGAGAGAGAGAGAGTTATGAGCGAGCGTGTGTGTGTTTGTTCATTTTCGTTTGTTTAAAAAGCTCTTTGTCTCGATTCTCAGTCAAGGAAACAGCTACATCATGCATTACAAACCGTAACCATCCTTCTCTCTCTCTCTCTCTCTCTCTCTCTCTCTCTCTCTCTCTCTCTCTCTCTCTCTCTCTCCTCTTCCTCCTCCTCCTCCTCCTCTCCTCCGTCCCTCAGTGGAGACTGAAGGGTGGGGAATGGGAGGTATCAGAGATGGACAATGTTACCTGAAGGAAGCCGACGGCAAAAGCAATCAGACCGATGAGAATCAGGTTGTTTTTGAAGACGGACATGAGAGCTCCAATGCATCCTCGTGTGTGGATTTTGGTTTGAGCGAAATTTTCCTGTGAAGGTGCAGCTATGGTATTATCATCAATCAAAACAAACAAACAAACAAACAAAACAAAAATAAACAAAAACAAACAAACAAACAAACACAGAGCAAACAAACAACGGAGAAGCTACAACTCCAGTGCGGTGCAATGGCATTGAAACTGCCCTCAGAGAAACGGTAAAACTGAAAATTCGTTAAGATTTATGTGCCGGTGGATTCATGGCAGATTTAGGCCTACATATGAATACAATTCCTTTTGGAAACGTTACGCAGGCCTGGTTGGCGATGGTGGAATGTATGAGCCTCCTCTGTTCCTCTTAATCTATCTATGAAATGGGAGTATCAGAGAAAGGCCAGCTGGCATACACATGGGGTCACAGGTGAACTCTAAGGCCTGAAATGTGACGTCTAGTATGGGGTAGCTCATGTATTCTACCTTTCGATTGATATTGGAAGGGAAAAAAAACTTGGGGGGTGAAATATTTGGTGAGTGCTGTTTATTTGATCTTTATTCAGTTTAATTCCGAATTACGGCCCAGTTTAATGCTTTGCATCAAAACGCTTCCATTAATTAGCGTTGTGTATATGTTCATACTTGTGGCTATAGCCAGACTTTTGTTTTAATCATGAGTACTAGATTTTTCAATCCAAATATTTTGTGCCTGACTAATGGTGTACGAACATTTAGACTCCACAAGTCATGCATAATTCTGCTATCCTTGTCGGCACATGGTACTGAAATAATGTACTGACCCCAAATTTTAGGACAAAATCGTCCTTTTCACATCATAAGATCTTTTCACAGAAGCAGGGTGGTTTCCATCCATTCAACTGACACGCGACCTCTACTGTACCCGTACCCTTAACTCTGACCTTGCTGTTAACCACCGAGCAATGTCTGTTCTTCAAATACAATATTTTCCTACTATAAAGATCAGTCATTTACCATGTGACACGTGTGCAGATGACATGGACTTCAAGATAATGCATAAGCAGTGACATGTATTCTACATTCAGTTGCTCTGCATCAAGGCAGAGTGTCCACCTTCTTCAAGGCAGGGGGCCGTAATCTGATGCCACTGGGATCATGCTCATCTTCAATGTGTCTCACAGCAGCTGTAGTGTGACTTCCATCACCATTTATCAGTTTATCTGAGTGAGGCAGCGTTGGCAAGCTTTCAGGCCTGGGCCGCACTGGCCCAGTTTGATACTATTACTGAATAAATTGATTATGCATTCACATCACATTAATTTAAATTTAAGGAAATTTCGTCCCTAAATTAGATTTAATACATCATGTTTTATTCATCAGCGCAGGCACTAACAGGGGCTTTATTCTTGTCTTTCATAGAATAATAGAACTAGACCAAGTCTACAGGAGACGGGAAAAAAACCCCAAAAAACCCTGAAGTAGTGGGAAAGTGATCTCCCTTAGGCTTACAGCTTTCTTTGACCCTCTCTGAATGCTGTGGGTGAGTTGGCACCCAGACATGCATCCACACCATCAGAACTTGAAAGTTTACTGTTCTTCCCGTCAGAAATTTTAAAGATATCTATCGTTATTCATGCGACCATCTAATGCCCAATTAAAGTTATTTATTTTTTGATTAACGAAGTTTACGCCTGTCTGTATAACGTTGATGTGAACACACCGTACTTTATTAGAAGCAGTCCCATAAGAAGCACGGGTGTATGCACAACTACACTACATAGAAAGGAATACTGACAAATTTCTATAAACTTTCCCATACACAAAAAAATTAATCAGAAATAGTGACACTGTGTCCTTTATCACAATACACAAGTGTCTGCACACCCACGTGGTAAACCAACGAATATTTTCGTGCCTCACGGAGAAAAAGGTTTCTTCTTCTTTTTCCTAAAAAGGCTGGTTCACTCAAAAACGAGTAGGTCAACAGCGGTTTAAAAACGCTCTCATTTCCAACAAACATTTCAGATTCCTCTCTCATTTTCCTTGACTCTAGAAGAACGTAGGCCTATACACACACGCATGGACGAACATGCGCGCACGCGCGCACGCGCGCACACACACACACACACACACACACACACACACACACACACTTACTCACACACACAGAGTATCATTACCGCATAGCGGCGGACGTCCTTCCCACAGTCCGGTTTCACCTGCAGGCAGCAAGTCGAGGGCACACCGCAGGTAGTGAGGGAAGTGGAGGAACAGTTGTACAAGGGGCTGGCTTCCCAGTCCTGGTATGAGGCCCCGCCGCAGCACTTGTACTGAGGCAAAGCACGGGGAAGATAGCTAGACAATTGTAACAATAATCAGGATTCTAATTGTTTGTTTGTTTGTTTTGGGGGTGGGGGGTGGGTGAAACTTTGGTGACGAGGAGAGCTTTAGTTTGAGCTAATCTATGACACACATCACCATGATCATCCATTACATGATACTACGCCATGGGTCACACACTACATGACACACACACAACACACCATGGTCACCCACTGCATGACATACACACCACACCATGATCACTCTCTATATGACACATACACCACACCATGATCACTCTGTATACGACATACACACCACACCATGATCACTCTCTATATGACACACACACACCACACCATGATCACTCTCTAGATGACACACACACCACACCATGATCACCCTCTATATGACACACACACCACACTATGATCACTCTCTATATGACACACACACACACACCATGATTACTCTCTATATGACACACACACCACACCATGATCACTCTCTATATGGCATACACACAACACCATGATCACTCTCTATATGACACACACACCACACCATGATCACCCTCTATATGACACACACACCACACCATGATCACTCTCTATATGACACACACACCACACCATGATCACTCTCTATATGACACACACACCACACCATGATCACGCTCTATATGACATACACACCACACCATGATCACCTCTATATGACATACACACCACACCATGATCACTCTCTATATATGACATACACACCACACCATGATCACTCTCTATATGACACACACACCACACCATGATCACCCTCTATATGATATACACACCATACCATGATCACTCTCTCTATATGACATACACACCACACTATGATCACCTCTATATGACATGCACACCACACCATGATCACCCTCTATATGATATACACACCACACCATGATCACACTCTATATATGACACACACACACACACACACACACACACCACCATGATCACTCTCTATATGACACACACACCACACCATGATCACTCTCTATATGACACACACACCACACCATGATTACTCTCTATATGACACACACACCACACCATGATCACTCTGTATATGACATACACACACCACCATTATCACTCTCTATGTGACATACACACCACACCATGATCACTCTCTATATGACATACACACCACACCATGATCACCTCTATATGACATATACACCACACCATGATCACCTCTATTTGACATACACACCACACTATGATCACTCTCTATATGACATACACACACCACACCATGATCACTCTCTATATGACATACACACCACACCATGATCACTCTCTATATGACATACACACCACACCATGATCACCTCTATATGACATACACACCACACCATGATCACCTCTATATGACATACACACCACACCATGATCACTCTCTATATGACATACACACCACACCATGATCACTCTCTATATGACATACACACCACACCATGATCACGCTCTATATGACATACACACCACACCATGATCACTCTCTATATGACATACACACCACACCATGATCACTCTCTATATGACATACACACCACACCATGATCACCTCTATATGACATACACACCACACCATGATCACTCTCTATATGACATACACACCACACCG
>JADBJO010000059.1:862500-865000 GCA_016801955.1 Conus betulinus
ATCCCCCCGTCCTCATCCAACTTGACAAAAGGAATAGAGTTCAATACCAACGTCCATTCAATTCCCGAACCGACTTCCCAAAACATTATGTCCCATTCATTCCCTCCACCAAACATCAAAACATCATTTAAGTTTCACAACCCTATACCATTCTTTTCCCTAATCATCAATCGTCATAACATTTGTGAGGTGAGCGCGAATTGTGGAACAAACCACATGCACGTCACGGCCACGGGCGCACAAGAGTAGAGCAAGAGAGAGAGCGAGAGAGAGAGAGACAGCGTAGAGGAAGATAGACGCGCATTCATAACACACAAATTGCAAACACTTTCTACAAAGCACACATTCAAAACACGGGCACCCACACCACGCACATACAAGTTCAAGCTCACACAAATACTATGAGGAAGCATGAGATAGCGAGAGGAGATTTGGTCAAACGCTTCTTATTACCATATTTATCCGCACTGGTGGTCACAAGGTATCTGATCAGCTCGCTCCCAAAGTGGTCGATGAGCCGCTCCCTCTCTCTGGTACCTGTTTTTCCAACGTGCCGGTCACTGAATGAAGTATACTATCCGATTCTCAAATCGTCCTGGCGTGTCCTGTCGTTCCAGTTTGATCTTGTCAGTGACGGAGTTAATTTCACTTTTCTGTGGAAGAAACGATATAGGCCTACAGTTTTGCACTTGCTCAATCCCGCCTGAGGTCGCAGTGAAATAAATCTTAATGGGCAATGCCCCCGCAAAAAAAAAAAAAAAAAAAAAAAAAAAAAATTCAAGCGTATCACGCTCAAGGTTTCAGTGAATACACAGAATACATAACTTAGAGGTAGTAGATGACCGCGGGATGAGGTAGGCTGCAATAAGATTCCGGCACTGACACAACCCTCCACACACCATTCCTTCCTTGCACACACGTGGAAGAAACAACGATACTAACTACGTCTTTCTTTCTTTCTTCCTTTTTCCCTTCTTTCTTTCGTTGTTTAATTGGTGGAGAATCTAACTCTACAATCACTCACAATGACACGAAGAAGAAAGCGATAACGGGTTTTG
This sequence comes from Conus betulinus, assembly GCA_016801955.1. NCBI lineage: Eukaryota > Metazoa > Mollusca > Gastropoda > Neogastropoda > Conidae > Conus > Conus betulinus. Next base: position 863,559 of record JADBJO010000059.1, read on the forward strand.
AATCAAGAAGAAACCGTCTTCAAACATAACAGATCATCGAAGAAAACCCATCGTAAGCTTACAGCAAACTTTGTGGGTGAAGAAAATCAACAACAACAACAACACAAACAAAACCGACTCTTCACTAATACATTCCCAAGCAGACGATCAGCCAAAGACTTAGGTTCAATCACCGCAACAAGTCTATCCCCCTTCTTCCTACACTACTAAGCGACGGGGTCGTCAGATGCAGGGGGGTGAGGAGGAGGACGAGGAGGAGGGTCGAGTAGGTCTTATTCAGTTTCGATCGGGGAAGCCGAGTCGGCAGCTGGAGGCCAGCACAGAGAAACAGCATAGAGGGCGGAATTGGGATCGATACGACAGGAATACACCCCACAACAGCTGTGCGCGTGTGCACCCTAGCTGGCTAGGCCCTCGGCCTACCCCCCCCCCCCCCCCCCACCCCACCCCCCCCCCCACCCCCCACCCCCCCTCCTCTCTTCACCCCCCTTCTCTTTCCCCCCCCCCCTCACCTCCCCTCAACCTCCTCTCTGCTCCCTCTCTCATATCTGCTGCCCCCGCCCTCCCCCCCCCACACACACCCACCCCCCCCCTCCACACACACGCCCCCCTCCTCACCCTCTCCACTTATTAACGCTTACATCACACCACCGTCGTTTCATTGAGTCGCGGCTTTTCTTTTCTAGTTGCTAAGAATGGATCTCGCAAAGATTGTTTGGCTTTTCTTTAGATGGGATTGTTTTGGCTTTTCTTGTATTGAAAAACCTTCCTTGGCTCCTCACCCGTCCCCCCCCCCCCTCCCCCCCCCCCCCCCCCCATGATGTTCCTCGCCCTCCACCCCTTGTATTGTTAACAACTCCTTCCTCAATGCCTCCTCCTCCTTCGAGGGCTTCCTCCCTCTCCCCCCCCCCTCCCCCATTCCTGCCCCTTCCCCCCCCCCCTCCCCTCCTCCCCCCCCCCCCCTCCCACCTCCTCCTCGCCGCCCCCCCCCCCCCCCCCCCCCCCCCCCCCCCCCCCCCCCCCCCCCCCCCCCCCCTCCCCCCCCCCCCCTCCCTTCCCCCCCCCCCCCCCTCCCCCCCCTCCCCCCCCCCCCCCTCCCCCCCCCTCCCCCCCCCCCCCCCCCCCCCCCCCTCCCCCCCCTTTCCCCTCCCCCCCCCCCCCCCCCCCCCCCCCCCCCCCCCCCCCCCCCCCCCCCCCCCCCCCCCCCAAATTTGAATGTCTCATGATGGGAAAGCCTGTTACAACTCCAGTCATCAAATCAATGTCCTGATACCGAAGGTGACGTGCTTGTATATAGGGGGGTGTTCACAGCTGTCTGCTAGTCATTCGCGACACGGCAGAGGTAATGTAACCAGTCCAGTCCTCTACGAAGCCCGTCCATGACTTGTTCTTCTGCGTTCCTTGCCGCCGTACATAGCAATCCGTTTAGCATGTTGCAGTCC
>JADBJO010000059.1:875000-882500 GCA_016801955.1 Conus betulinus
AGACCGTGGCAGATGCATATTGCGCTCTAATTTGACAACACTAATGTAATGGTGACAATCAAACTCCGCCGACTGAGCAAAAGCAAAGATGAACTGTTCGGCTCTGTTATTGGCCACTCCGGATATGACAGCATGCAGTCGGGTGTCAGTCACAGCCATGCTTCAAAAAGCTCTTGTAGAACTCTCCGGGGAGCAGGAAGAATTTGAGCGCAATGGATATAAGATCGTGAATAACCCCGACATGCAGCCTGTGCAGTATGTTACGTTCAAACCCTGGTTTTCCATGAATCATCTCAGCTTGAAACCTCCTGCCAGTTACTGTGGCCGAAGCTGCCTCCTTGGTATCCTTCAAGAGGACCCCCTCTCTCTGTCTCTCAATGGTGTTTCAAGACTGGGGCCACTTGCTTACTGTTCGCTCCGAACCGCTACAATAGCCGGGCTGACGGGTCACCATGACATCTGAAAACGAGCAACTGTCGATAGTCCCTTATCTGTTCAGTTCTTTCACTTTATTTTGTTTTGTTTTTATTTCTCTATTTATTTCTGTATTATCAGTTTTTGGTGATTTAATGTTCATTTTTAAGTGTTTTTTTTTTGTGGAGCATTGTTTGCAACAGTGGCGTCGGATATTTGGCATCGGACGGGTCATCTTGAACTGACAAAAGCATCACTTCATTTTTTTTGTATACAAACGGCGAACGTGGGGTGGGTGAATGGGTGGATTAATCTTTTAAATGACTGTAAAAGCTGGGAAGGGAGGGTGGGTGGGGAGGGGGAAGTCTAACTTTTTGTATAGTGGGAAATGGGATGGGGCACTTATTTTCCAAATCGGCAGTCAGTTTTTCAGTACCAGAAAGGGCATTCTCTCAGTCTTCCGGCCATATTCCTACACAAGGAGGGGAGAGGAGACGGGCGGGGGATGGGTGAGGGACAGGGGTCGCACCATAGCGTGCGTACCCCCCCCCCCCCCCCCCCCCCCCCACATCCCCCTCCATATTTTCACTAGAAGGTCGTTGTCGCCCCGCCCCGCCTCTCATCCCGACCACCACTCTCCTTCCCCCTTGTTCCAACGCCACTGCACAATTACTTTGTGTTCTTTCTTTTCCTATCGTCTTCCGCACCGTGGCAAGTTCCAGACCGGATGTAGGCTATAAAGAGGCGGATCAAAGGTGGCTGTACGTACGCCTGGATTGATTGATCGATAATCATCATTTCCAAGAACTGACAGATAAGCAAGAAGGTGCAATCGAACAAAATTTTTATTTTAAGAGGGTAGTGGGATAAGCATGAACGATACTTCTTTTTTTTTTTTTACATTCAGTCCTCTGAGGGGAAAAAAGAGTAAACTGCAAATAGATTGGGCACAAACACAATTGCATGCATTGGGGGGGGGGGGGGGGGGGGGGGGGGGGGGGGGGGAGGGGTAAGAGGAAGAAGATAGCCGAAAATGGGGGGGAAAAACATGCAAAATGTAGACAGCTCGTCCGTCATAATATTAAAACAGAGAGAGAGAGAGAGAGAGAGAGGGGGGGGGGGGGGGGGAGGGGAGGGGGGGGGGAGGGGGGTCAACGGAGACATGGAAACGCGTATGTGTCGATGAGAGGGATGGGAAGAGTAGAGTAGTAGGCAGTAGAGAACTGAGGGTGGGAGATTGTGGAAATGAGAGAGTAGTCGAAAGAGGGCAGGACTGGAGGTGGGTTTTCCGCTTGGGTTGTTCTGAAGGCACACACATCATGGCACACTGAAGGAACACACACGCTGCACGTCACAATCAAGTGATCACTTTTACCTTTGGGTAAAAGTGATCACTTGATTTTAACATTTGAATTGTACGTTCCCAAAGAGAAGACTAAAGAAAACCCTAATATAAATTTAATTTACAGAAGGGAGACTATAATAAAATGCGGAAAATGTTTTCAGAGAGTGTCAACTCCTTGCTTTCAAATGATGAGGATGTAGAGGTAATGTGGAATGTTTTAAAATGTGAAGTCGTAAAATGTATGGAGGAATGTATTCCAAAGATTAAATGTTGCCAAAACAAAATGAGTAAACCACTTTGGATGAATGACAAAGTACTTAAAAAGATTAAGAAGAAATATAACCTTTTTCAAAGGTATTTATTGACGAAAGATGGGAATGATTACAGTAAATATGCAAAATGCGAAAAATAAGAGCAAAAATGAAATCAAATCAACAAGAAAAGCTTATGAACGTAATATTGCAGAACAATGTAAAGAAAATCCCAAATGTTTTTGGATATAAGTGCAAGAATGTACAAAAGTTAACACAGGGGTTAATACTCTAAATGATGGTAAAGGAGGGATGGTTAAGTCAGATATGGAGAAAGCTGAAGTGTTGAATGAGTTTTTCGCAAGTGTCTTTGCTAATAAGAGATATAAACAACATACCTGATCTCATTGAATGTAGTAAATCTAATGGAATTTCAGTTACAGATATAATAATTACTCCAGCTGCAGTAGAGAAGAAGTTGTTTGAATTGAATCAATCTAAAGCGCAGGGACCTGATTTATTACCACCTAAAGTCCTAAAAGAATTAAGTAAGGAGTTAGCTGTACCACTCAGTAAGATTTATAATAAATCATTAGAGACAGGAAAATTACCCCTCGATTGGAAATCAGCAGAAGTTACTGCTATTTTTTTAAAAAAAGGTCAAAATCTGAGCCAGGCAATTATCGTCCGGTAAGCTTAACCTGTATAGCATGCAAAGTGCTAGAATCCATCATAAGAGATGTCATAGTATCTCACTTCACTGATAATAAATTGTTTGCAGTATGCCAACATGGCTTTCATAAAAAAAAGGTCTTGCATATCACAACTACTTGAAGTTATGGAAGATTTAGTTACCATGCTAGAGAATAAGTGCTCTGTTGACATAATTTACTTTGATTTTCGTTTTGCTTTTGATACAGTTCCGCATGAGAGATTATTGAAAAAAATGAAAGCATATGGTATAGTAGGCAAGTTGCTAAACTGGACTAGAGATTTTTTGTCGAATAGAAAAACAAAGAGTAAGAGTGGGTAATTGTATGTCGACAGAGAAAGATGTTATGAGTGGTATTCCCCAAGGGAGCATTTTAGGACCTGTATTGTTTACTATTTTTATAAATGACCTTCCAGATGAGGTGAACAGTTTTTGTAAAATTTTTGCTGACGATACAAAACTATATGACAAATCAGATAACTATAACAGTTTGCAAGAAAACTTAAATTGCCTCCAAGACTGGTCAGACAAGTGGAATCTGTATTTTAATGTTGAAAAATGTAAAGTTTTGCTTGTTGGCAAAAAAACAATCCGGAACATGAATATAACATGAAATGGATGGTGGAATTAGGCTGGTACAGAAATGTGAGGAAGAAAAAGAAAAGGATCTTGGTGTAATCTTTGATAAAGATTTACTTTTCGATACTCATATTCAAAAGAGTATAAATAAAGCAAACCAAATGATCGGATTAATAAAAAGAACTTTCATTTACCTGAACAAAGAAACATTTCTAAAATTATATAAAGCTATGGTTAGACCACATCTTGAATATGGCAATATAATCTGGTACCCACACTTGAAAAGACAATCAATAGCAATCGAAAGAGTACAGAGAAAGAGCTACAAAAATATTGCAAGAATGTACAAACATGTCTTATACAGATAGATTAAATTACTTAAATTTGCACTCTTTAAAAGGTAGAAGTATTAGAGGAGATTTGATTGATTGAAGTGTTCAAAATATTTCACCAACAAACGGACATACAGTGGGACAATTTTTTTTTGAAGCTGCTAAAAAACAGATAGAACAAGAAATTCGGAAGGTAGGATATTTGTTAAGCAGTGTCATACTATATGGGGAGAGATTCACATTCAGTAACAGAGTTATTGCTAACAGAACAATTTGCCCATTGCACTTAAATGTGCTAAAAATACTAATGTTTTTAAGAATTTGCTGGATGAAGACTTGAATTTTAAAGTACAGTTTAGAAGCTTTGATGAATGAGCAGGAAAATTTATTTAGCATGCATTTCAATCCTGTTTTAAGTATAATTAACAAGAGGGGACATTTAAAGGCTTAACGGCCTATGTGTAAATTACGTCCCTACCACTACTACTACTAAAAGCTTGCGAGCGCTGACATTGCGACAAATCTCTTGTAATCTTCCGATCCGTTCCGAAGATAAGCCGAAAATGGGGGGGAAAAACATGCAAAATGTAGACAGCTCGTCCGTCATAATATTAAAAACAGAGAGAGAGAGAGAGAGAGAGGGGGGGGGGGGGGGGGGGAGGGGAGGGGAGGGGGGTCAACGGAGACATGGAAACGCGTATGTGTCGATGAGAGGGATGGGAAGAGTAGAGTAGTAGGCAGTAGAGAACTGAGGGTGGGAGATTGTGGAAATGAGAGAGTAGTCGAAAGAGGGCAGGACTGGAGGTGGGTTTTCCGCTTGGGTTGTTCTGAAGGCACACACATCATGGCACACTGAAGGAACACACACGCTGCACGTCACAATCAAGTGATCACTTTTACCTTTGGGTAAAAGTGATCACTTGATTTTAACATTTGAATTGTACGTTCCCAAAGAGAAGACTAAAGAAAACCCTAAATATAATTTAATTTACAGAAGGGAGACTATAATAAAATGCGGAAAATGTTTTCAGAGAGTGTCAACTCCTTGCTTTCAAATGATGAGGATGTAGAGGTAATGTGGAATGTTTTAAAATGTGAAGTCGTAAAATGTATGGAGGAATGTATTCCAAAGATTAAATGTTGCCAAAACAAAATGAGTAAACCACTTTGGATGAATGACAAAGTACTTAAAAAGATTAAGAAGAAATATAACCTTTTTCAAAGGTATTTATTGACGAAAGATGGGAATGATTACAGTAAATATGCAAAAAATGCGAAATAAGAGCAAAAATGAAATCAAATCAACAAGAAAGCTTATGAACGTAATATTGCAGAACAATGTAAAGAAAATCCCAAATGTTTTTGGATATAAGTGCAAGAATGTACAAAAGTTAACACAGGGGTTAATACTCTAAATGATGGTAAAGGAGGGATGGTTAAGTCAGATATGGAGAAAGCTGAAGTGTTGAATGAGTTTTTCGCAAGTGTCTTTGCTAATGAAGATATAAACAACATACCTGATCTCATTGAATGTAGTAAATCTAATGGAATTTCAGTTACAGATATAATAATTACTCCAGCTGCAGTAGAGAAGAAGTTGTTTGAATTGAATCAATCTAAAGCGCAGGGACCTGATTTATTACCACCTAAAGTCCTAAAAAGATTAAGTAAGGAGTTAGCTGTACCACTCAGTAAGATTTATAATAAATCATAGAGACAGGAAAATTACCCCTCGATTGGAAATCAGCAGAAGTTACTGCTATTTTTAAAAAAAGGTCAAAATCTGAGCCAGGCAATTATCGTCCGGTAAGCTTAACCTGTATAGCATGCAAAGTGCTAGAATCCATCATAAGAGAGATGTGTCATAGTATCTCACTTCACTGATAATAAATTGTTTGCAGTATGCCAACATGGCTTTCATAAAAAAAAGGTCTTGCATATCACAACTACTTGAAGTTATGGAAGATTTAGTTACCATGCTAGAGAATAAGTGCTCTGTTGACATAATTTACTTTGATTTTCGTTTTGCTTTTGATACAGTTCCGCATGAGAGATTATTGAAAAAAATGAAAGCATATGGTATAGTAGGCAAGTTGCTAAACTGGACTAGAGATTTTTTGTCGAATAGAAAAAACAAAGAGTAAGAGTGGGTAATTGTATGTCGACAGAGAAAGATGTTATGAGTGGTATTCCCCAAGGGAGCATTTTAGGACCTGTATTGTTTACTATTTTTATAAATGACCTTCCAGATGAGGTGAACAGTTTTTGTAAAATTTTTGCTGACGATACAAAACTATATGACAAATCAGATAACTATAACAGTTTGCAAGAAAACTTAAATTGCCTCCAAGACTGGTCAGACAAGTGGAATCTGTATTTTAATGTTTGAAAAATGTAAAGTTTTGCTTGTTGGCAAAAAACAATCCGGAACATGAATATAACATGAAAATGGGATGGTGGAATTAGGCTGGTACAGAAATGTGAGGAAGAAAAGGATCTTGGTGTAATCTTTGATAAAGATTTACTTTTCGATACTCATATTCAAAAGAGTATAAATAAAGCAAACCAAATGATCGGATTAATAAAAAGAACTTTCATTTACCTGAACAAAGAAACATTTCTAAAATTATATAAAGCTATGGTTAGACCACATCTTGAATATGGCAATATAATCTGGTACCCACACTTGAAAAGACAATCAATAGCAATCGAAAGAGTACAGAGAAGAGCTACAAAAATATTGCAAGAATGTACAAACATGTCTTATACAGATAGATTAAATTACTTAAATTTGCACTCTTTAAAAGGTAGAAGTATTAGAGGAGATTTGATTGAAGTGTTCAAAATATTTCACCAACAAACGGACATACAGTGGGACAATTTTTTTTGAAGCTGCTAAAACAGATAGAACAAGAAATTCGGAAGGTAGGATATTTGTTAAGCAGTGTCATACTAATATGGGGAGAGATTCACATTCAGTAACAGAGTTATTGCTAACAGAACAATTTGCCCATTGCACTTAAATGTGCTAAAATACTAATGTTTTTAAGAATTTGCTGGATGAAGACTTGAATTTTAAAGTACAGTTTAGAAGCTTTGATGAATGAGCAGGAAAATTTATTTAGCATGCATTTCAATCCTGTTTTAAGTATAATTAACAAGAGGGGACATTTAAGGCTTAACGGCCTATGTGTAAATTACGTCCCTACCACTACTACTACTAAAAGCTTGCGAGCGCTGACATTGCGACAATCTCTTGTAATCTTCCGATCCGTTCATTTTTTTTTCCGGCAGTGCATTATGCAGTTATAGATATACGTGTACATCATTAAAAAGTCCGTACGAGCCCTAAATACTGTGGCCGACAACGTACAAAACTGAAACCAGCTGAAACCCTGCAGACGACCCGGAAACGCCTTGACGTCACACAGCTACATCAAAATGGCGATCGTGGTGTGCGTGAACGTTGAACGTAAGTTAGTTGCAAGTGTGTTTTGATGCTGAAATTAATATCAGAAAGATGTCTGAAGCCGAAAGACAGTCTGTCAGAGTGCGGGACACTACTAAAGACTTCCTGAGGTCGTTTTCCGTCGTAGAATACGACTCTGAAGATGAATTCGACGAGTTGTCGCCGATTCCCGAGAGACGCCAGGAGACCAGATCGATGGAGAAGCTTTGCACGGTAAGATAAAAGTTTGAATTGTGATGAGTTGAGTAACTTTAGATGGTTTGGATAAAATCTTATGCAGTATAGCCAAGATCAGCAAACTAGTTCGCGCTATTTTAACATTTATGCATTTTATGTTAAACGAAAAGAGTAACGAAATCAGAAAGTAAAACAAGCCTCAGATCCTGAAGTGAAACTAG
>JADBJO010000059.1:885000-892500 GCA_016801955.1 Conus betulinus
CTGTTAGTGTTATACATTCATTTACAGCTATACTGAAGTTTGTACAAAGTAGTGGTAATTTTCTGGTGAAGAAGTTGATAAGTCTTACATTCATCCAGATAGCAAAGTTCAGACCTTCTAGTAATCAGTCCATTTCTCTTGTCATGTGTAGAAGTGCAGGCCTGCTGTTAGATTTTTGTCCTGTTGTAATAAGTAGATCGATCTGCTAGATGAAGTTAATGGCATTGTGTATTTACTACTATTTAGCCTATACCAGTACAACTACAAGTCTTGCATAGAAAGCACAGTACATTATTTTAAAGCAAATTAACAGAAAAAAAAAAAAAAATTTGAGACAAACTTACTGAAAGAAAAGGATCAAAACTGGAATTTTTTGAAAGGTGGATTAAAGAAATTATACTGGTTTTGGGGTGTGTATGTATGTGTGTGTGATGTTAAAATTTTCTTTATTGAGGGCTAGTGAATAAGCTAAGATTTTTGTTTTACATGCCGACTGCACAAAAGAGATGAGAAACAAGTGGAGCATATAATAAGGGAAAAGTACAAACAACATTGTTTTTAAAAGTATCCAGATTATAGCATAAGTGACAAAATAAAGAACTCATATTTAATCACATGATATAGAAATGAAATTATTGTTGGGAATTACAGTTTCAAATGCACTTTTGAACACGGAAGAGAGAGAGGGAGAGCGAGAGAGAGAGAGAGAGAGAGGCAGAGACAGAGAGGGCAAGAGAGAGAGAACCAGACGGAGAGAATGTATGTATGTGTGTATGTGTGTGTGTGTGTGCGCATGCGTACATGTGTGTGTGTGTGTGTGTGTGTGTGTGTGTGTGTGTGTGTGTGTGTGTGTGTGTGTGTGTGTGTGAGACGGAGATGCAGAGAGACAGAGTGGGAGAGAGAGAGTCAGAGAGAGAGATACAGGACTCAGAGAGAGGGTGAAGGTGGGGGATAGAGGGAGTAGAAGATTCGTGGAAGTAACCATTGATTGTTGTGTAGTGTTTCCATCACATGCTTTTTTTTTTTTTTTTTTTATTGCTCTTTAAAAATTTGTTTCAAGGGACATGATTTAAGAGAGGTAGGCAAAGTATTGATTTATTGTAAGTGACCCCACCAGCATGTATAAAACTTGATTTATGATGACTGCTTGGGATATTGGAAAATAAAATTTTATGTGTATGTCTATTTTCATTGATAAAAAGCTTTTGATAATTTTCCATGGAGCTAATCCTTGAAATTAATATATTGTATGTACACAAGCACTTGTAAAAGAAGACCCTGTCTTTAAATGAAAGGATCTTTAAAGTTTTGTTAATCACTCCATATCAAGATATTGGGTTTCACTTTCAGCTGAATTACTTTAAAGCCTGATTTATGTCAGTGGTGGCTTGTGTGTGTGTGTGTGTGTGTGTGTGTGTGTGTGTGTGTGTGTGTGTGTGTGTGTGTGTGTGTGCCAGAAGTATGTATGTGTGCATGTGTATGTGCATGTACATGCATGTGTATGTAACAATAAACTGACATGAGAGATTTTCATCAGTGTGACGCATAAAAGAATACTTATAGTGTTGCTTTTTTGTGAATGCTTTCTGTGTTGACTGTTAAATATCATGGTGACATACCAGCTGCCAGACACTAGTGGTTTGTTGATTGCATGTAATGCTTAAATGGTCACTTTGTTGTTAAGTGAGACACTCATGTTCACAAAAGTTTTAATGGCTCTCTGTTGTTATTGGGGCAGAAAGATTCAGAGTAATTGCCTGATGTGCCATTTGTGTTTTTTGGTGATCAGTACTTTTTACATTTGAGCGTGTGTATGCGCAAGTGTGTGTGTGTGTGCGTGTGCGTGCGTGCGTGCGTGCGTGCGTACGTGCGTGCATGTTTTTGTGTTTGTGTGTGTGTGAGTGTGAGTGAGTGACTAAGTGAGTGCGTATGCATATATGAATGCATGTTTATTTTCCTAAACTATACATTGCACTGTTTGTTCATCATGTAGGTACATGTATTGGTGTTTGATAACTTTGGGGCAAAGGAGAGAGATACAGGCAGGCAGACAGAGAGAAAAGGCAATGCTAAATTATACCCCTGTAATAAAATGTAAATGCAGGGCACTGAAGGGGAACTGGATCCCTTCCTGTAAGGGAGCAACACCTCTCATAAAACAGGTGAAGTATGGTGGTTCAGTAGGGCCAAAAAGTTTAACTCTGTTTTAAACCTGGAATTCAGTAAAGTAAGTTAGTCATGATTTTTAAGCCACTTGGAATATATTTTGAAGTCAGAAGTCTTGGCTGTTTTCAGTATTGATGAATAGAGAAGGCTTCAAAGATGTGTCGACCAGAAATGAAGTACCATAAACTGCTGTCTTCTTCTGAACCTTGTTAATGTCCCTCATTTCCCTTGCTAGATCAGTAGTAGATGGACACACCAATCCTTTGTTCTGCTCCAGTCTCAGTACCAGTCCAAAAGGAATTATCTTTGTCAGAGTAAATTGTACATTGTGGCTGTCAGCCTGTTCTGATTTAACATTGATTGGACACATTTTACAGTCATTGTGCTCATTTCTCTCTAGACTGGAGAGTGGTAACATGGCCCCTCCAAGAGTTGCTGTGAGTCTGCTGACATTAACAACTTTGATAGCATTTTTCAATTGCAGTGTATATGGAAGGGATACTAGCAGTGAAGTTACGAGGGCTACAATAATTGAGAGAGAGAAAAAGAAGCAAGAAGAATTCAGTGCCATTTGTAGCTAACAGGCTAAATCATTTCAAAGATGGTAGTGTTCTCCCTTGTGACAGTTAAGCTCTTTCATGCTCATCAGCATTTCACTTGCGTTTTGTCCCAGTATCCCATGTATAGATGTATTTTTTATTCACACCACGTTTTGATTAGTCATACCAGGATTTTTTGATGTCCAGCCCTGATAGAGCCTCCACGGTTGGCTGGGCTTCAAACAACACGACATGGCATTTAGTTCTGGTGACAGATTGATATCAGAAACATGACGGTTATAATTCTTGACAAAACAGATGTGTCACAAAATATTTTAGCCTTTTTTTTTTTTTTTTTTTTTTTTTTTTTTTTGAAATCACTTTTGTGCGCAAGCCAGTGCTTGCTAGTAATCAGACATCGTGGAAATCAGGCTAGGCATATGAGCCGAATTGAGATTTAGGAATGTGGAACTAATTTTGTCAGATTTTTTATCCAGAATTCCTTGATAAATAGCGATTCATAGAAAAAAAAAAATGTTAGCTTAAAAAGAAATGATTACATGAGGTTTTTGCAGTTTATCTGAATGGCACACAATGATTCAGTTTTTTTGGAAATGAGGTACATACATATGTATGGCGTGTTAAGCTCTACAATGGAGCACATGGATGCATGTATGTGTTACCATTTGCTATGTTGAACAGAAGAAAAATATATCAAACATGAAGGAATGACAGGAAAAAGCTGTCTCTCTACTGAGCAAGACATTTATAACTGAGTAGGTGAATGAAGCCAAGACATTGAATGTTGAAAAATACTGGGGAAGGGGTGGGAAGGGGAGTGGGAGAGGAAAACCTCGCAGTGGACAACTGTCAGCATTATAAAGACTTGCCTGTCATGAAATTCAACCCAGAACATATGAATTGAATACACACTAAAAAAAAAAAAGTTTTCCTGGTTGTTAATTTTGAAAGTTTTGAAGTTAAGAATTCATTCAGCATTTTCGGTGTATGTTATTAGTACATGTTTGATATCTTTTAGGGAATGAAGTAGAAGAAAACAATCAAGACTGAATGAAACATTTCATAACAACAGTTCAAATAGAAGTCCTTTTCTTTTAAAGTTTTCTTCTACACATGCTGTGTGTTTGGGCTTCTTAATTTTCATGAGCTAAACGTGTTTATAGCAACTTCCACTCATGTACGTTCACAAGCATGTACGTATGTTCACATAAGCAAACATGCTTGTGCATGTGCACACATTGACACACACTCAAACACACACAGACACACGTTCACATGTGCATGCAGGCACACACACACACACACACGCACGCACGCATGCACGCACACAGGCGGGCAGACAGGCAGGCACGCACGCACGCTGGCACCCCACCTCCACCATTCTCCTGCTGACCTCATCTGTTCTCCATCTGTCTCTGTCTCTCATGCTCTGTGCAAAAACAACCATGATGTGGCCTCCACGATTAGTTAGGATATAAACATTGTGAATATGGAATTTGGGAGTTTGGTCTTTCAGATCCTTTATTCCTAAAATGACTTGGGTCTATCAACAGACAACACACACTCATTCCCCAAACTCCCTCCCCACAATGGATTATCATGACTTTGTTCACCATGCTGTTATATGCTGACAAAGATCAGCTCAAACTAAAATAAGATATTAGACTGAATAAGGTGGGCATATGTATTAGTTTGCATAATTGTACAGACATGTCTTAGTTTAATTTTACATCTTTCTGCTAAGAATGATGTTAGACAAGCACATTGTGTGCTAGTGTGTGTATGTCTGTGCCCATTTACACACATGCCCTTAGATGTGTTGTTTTTGATATTACATCTTTCCTTTAGACAAGCACTTTGGCATATGTGTGCAGGCGCATGTGCATGTACTGTATACATGTGTGTGCATTATATAGGAATGTGCAAATATTTACACAGACACTCTCTGAATACAAACACCACACACACACACACACACACACACACACACACACACACACACACACACACACACACACACACACACACACACACGCATACATGCATGCACACACATATACACCACATACTGTCATTCAGGTGAACTGTGTTTTGGCCTTTAATGAATAACTCATTCACACACACACACACACACACACACACACACACACACACACACACACACACACACACACACACGCATACATGCATGCACACACATACACCACATACTGTCATTCAGGTGAACTGTGTGTGTGTGTGTGTGTGTGTGTGTGTGTGTGTGTGTGTGTGTGTGTGTGTGTGTGTGTGTGAATGAGTTATTCATTAAAGGCCAAAACAGTTTTTCAAGCTGGAGTATGTTTAGTGTCACCTTTTCGTTTTTCTTTAAATTGCCTATTGACTATGGTTAATAGAATGGTAAACAAGGTTTTTTTTTTACACCACTTATTCTTATCTCAAGGGTCATGATACCAGCGTATTGAATACTGTCATTTCAGCACTGTATTCAAGTGGAAAAGAATACAAACTTTAGGCTGCTTGTCTCAGAGGCACCATACTTAATAACTTATGCACCTTCTTGCTTTGCTTATGCTTGGTATCCCTAATAGGGCATAGGCAGCTGGCAAAAATCTTTATTAATGGGCCATTCTCACATGCTAGCTCCAAATGAGTCTCATCCTTCTAGCATCTGCTTCAAGGTCTGAACACTAGGTTTGTCCTAGTCAACCTCATTTTCTTTTCCTGCTGCCTTCCAGGTCAAGGTTTGTCTGAAACTGTTAGTTCCAGGGACATTTTATTATCTCAGCACCTGCAGGAATCTGGTCTAGTTCTTTGTCTTGTGTTCGTAGTTGCTGATGGTATACAGCCAGCACATCTGGAAAATCTTCTGCAGGTAGTTGTTGGTGAAGGTCTTAGCTTTCTTTATGGTCATCAAAGGCAACATAGGATGGGCGAAATGTACTAGTTTTTTCTAAGGGTACCAATGTCGTTGATGGTGTTGCTAGGTTTGTTGCTTTGATGCATCTGAATTTGCATCTTACCACCTCCATTTCTCCTCTCTCTTTTTTTTTTTCTTTTTCTTTTTTTTTCTAGATTGTAGTATATTGACATGTTATTTGGCATTTCATTTTGCATTTATTTTGGTGTGTAGCCAAGCATCCAAACACTGTGATTTGTACCCCTGCTGCTGAAGTACATGAGCATGCTGCTTTGTGACATTCATGTGTGTGTAATATGAGAGAGATGCATAGTGTATGTATATATATATATATATATATATATATATATGCAACAGTACAGGCATGTGAATGTGTATGGGTAAGCATCCAGCGGGTTTGTTTTTGACCACCATTTTCCAAGTGTTAACACTAATGCACTATTGAATCCATTAAATACAGGGGTGGGGGGGGGGGGGGGGGGGGGAATTTTCAACTTTTCTTGTCTCAAATTCACCAGATTTATTGATATAAGGTAAGCTTACAGAAAACTGCCAGGGGACCAGCCGCCGTGGTGAAGTGGTTAGCGTCGCGGACTACCGGCTGGGAGGTCGTGGGTTCGAATTCCATCAGAAGTCATGTGGGTTTTTCTGCCCCGACCGGCTCCTACCCAAAGTTGAGTTTGCTGCGGACTCAGTTGGGAAGGCTGGGACCACACAGTCGAGTTTCATCCACTTAATGGATGCGTTTCTGAGAGTGTTGCTCAAATTTCCTGACCAACACTGCAGGTGTCTGTATCTCTGGGGCCTGGTTGACGCCAGGATATATTATGAAAGGAAGCGTAGAGTACAGCCCTGTCATGTAGTCTCAGACCGAAATGGAAATCCGTAGCATCATCATAAATCATCCTCATTCTCATCGATCAGCAGCAAAAAAAAAAAAAAAGTCTCAAATTCTGTGGCCCTTCATGCGCTGCTCTCATAGTGACCTCAGTTTCGATGTCCTCTCCGCGTCTGTGGCCTTGGTTTAGTCCCGTTGGGGTCACCGGTATCGGCGAGTCCATGGGGGTTGTCATTGGACGGACGTGGTGGCGCCCTCCGGAGGGAGAGCTCACTCACGCTGGCTCCGTGACTAAGCAATTATTGTCGTCAGTAGGGGGCTTAGTAGGTGGTGTCCTGCGTATGTTAGATCAGAACAGGCGCCACTGAACACCACTGAAGTGACTCGGCAGCAGTGCAGTGTCTCCTCCGGTGGGTTGCCTCTTGACGGCTTGACATTGGCTGCTGCCTGTGGATTGCCGGTGCCGGGGCTGCGGTGGGGCCGACCGGGCTGTGGCTGTGGACAGGGTGTTGGAATGAGCGGCGTGGGTGCACTGCCTCTGAGGTGGCGCAGAGGTTGGGACAGAAAAAAAAAAAAAAACAAAAAAAACCCCTGCCAGGGCCGTTGGTGCTGATGATGGATATTGTCTATCATAGAGAGGGGAGAGAAAAAAATGAGGGGGGGAAAAGGGAGTAGCAGGGTTAGGTGCCAAGCACTGTGATGATCATCATGATGTGTCCGAGTCGGGAACTGGGAATAGGTGACAGACAGACAGACAGACGCTTGATAATGATGAAGGTGTGTGGGGAATGTAGTTGATGTAAAGAGGGCTTAAGCTGCATTCTGCTGAATCAGTGAGGTTTCTGTGACACTCTGTGGGCAAGTCTGCTGCTTTGTTGGAAAAAGAAGGAGAGCAGAAACACATCATGATCCTTCCATCAATTTCATGTGGCTGTTTGCACACTGAAAGTTCTTCCCATTTACAGTTCTGCAGAAAGCTTCGGGGCAATGACAGGCAAAAATCTGCTGTGATGGAACAT
>JADBJO010000059.1:905000-922500 GCA_016801955.1 Conus betulinus
CTTCCTCTGAATTCCTGGTCTGCATATATGGCGTGTCTTTCTTCATAGGCAGCAAAGTGTAGGACAAGGTAGGCAGCTTGCCAGAGTGACCCTGCTGACCATCTCTGGTTTTGCAGGAGCCTCACCAGACTGGACGTGTTTTGCTCCTCAGGGATTGTTGATTCTGTACAGATGATGTCAAGCGTCATCAGCTCATGATTGAGTGTGTGTGAAATGGGAATACCCTGATCACACAGTTGAGTTCCATTTACTTTGATAACGCATCCTTAATTAAGAATGTTGCTCATATTTTCACTATCAAGAGCTATCAGGTGTCTGTACCGCTAACAACTGGTTAATGCAGTGACAGACATTGAAGAGAAGCATAGACTACATCTATATCATGTGTTCTTGGACTGAAAAAGGAACTTATTTGCATCGTCATGGCAATCCACTTTCTTATGAAATCACCACTCTAGATTCTGTAGCCCCAGTCATGCACTACTCTTGTTGTGACTTAAGTTTCAATTCTGTTGTTACAAGCATGCCTACAGCTAGCAATGATTTGGTTTTCAAGGTTGGATATCTACAGATTCATGAGGGTAGTTATGGAAGGACACAATGGCTGTCTCCACTGAAAAAGAGAGAGAGAGAGAGAGAGAGAGAGAGAGAGAGAGAGAGAGAGAGAAAAGAGGACATTGAAACTTCCTTTTGAATCTTCGTCATTTAAGATTTTTTTCTCCAGGTCTGAAAATACGTGAGAGACAGAGGAGAGGGAGTGAAGTTATTACAATGTTTTTGTGCCGTGCTGTGCTTAGGTGAGACAAGGCAGCTGTACTCATTAGCTGTGCAGTGTGTATCTGACACACTCAAAAAAAAAAAAAAAAAAATCCATTCCTTTTTTTTTTTTTTTACTTTTGCCTGTTAATGGATGTTATCTTTTCTCATGCTTAGTTTTAGGTGCAAGTTTTTGAAAAGTGTTAGTTTTGTATAAAAAAAAAAATGGAGATGATGTTTTTGATGCAATGAGCTTAGATTAAGTAAAGTTTAACACTTTGATGTCGGTCACTCAAAATTTCATGCTTTTTTTTTTCTTCTTTTTCTTTTTTTAACGTCATAAGAGCAGTATTAGCTGAAAAGTATTAAACAACATACTCAGAGCACAGTTCATGTTTTACCTTTTTCTTTGATATATAACAGCAGGCTTTTATGTTTTGATGAAATTTGAAAAAGATTGTCTGTCAGTAAGCAAAAGTGATATTATACACGGCGTCCATCACGAAGAAAAATACCACAGCAGGAAATAAGTTCTCTTCTTGGATGGATCAGCAGAAACTTGCATCCACAGGAAGAGTGAAATTTGACAGAGGAGAAGGTTTGGGACAGCATGAAGGTTGGAATATAGGATGGAGCAGTTGAGGGAGGACCTGGAAATTACAGGAGGAATCGTTAGCGAGACTGGCAGACGTTTGACACTGGTGTGACTGTGACTTGCTCACATGGCTGGACAAATGACCTTGCCTCTGTCAGTTCTTGATGGACAAGATGATAATCAGTACCGAGTCCAGGGACAGCATTCATGATAAGCTGATTGCAGACTTCGAGACTGACAACTCCACATGTCCAGGTAATGTCAATATGCACATCGTGTCACTACCTGCTCACGAAAAGTTGTCAGGCTTCCGGTCGGCTTAACGTGAACCCAGCCCTGAGGTTTATGAGTCAGCGCGGTCTGTGAGAGTGAGAGACGGACAAGTTTGGTTAGTTTAACTCTGAAGTGGACCAGTGGTCCCATCATTGATCTTGGAGAGTATCACGACCTTTGTTCAGGTGCAAGAGACTTTCGTAGTGACTGACTTCCACTTTTTTTTTTTTTTTTTATAGTCTTGAATCTTGAAAAAAACAGAAATGTATTGCATGGTAAATATTGTAAGAAAGTGTTGCATTGTGTATTAGGATTTTGTTACTACATACAGTCTGCCATTTATTTCAGGGGACATTTTCACTGTGTGTGTTATTCATCAGACTAGACAGCTAGTGAAATAGGAAGAAGCACTTTTGAAGACAGTGAAGACAAAAAAGTGCATTTTATGTGAATGTTTGCCATAGTTTTTTGCTAGGTTCAGTTTTGCCATGAATCCTTCACACATATTAGTTGAGCTAGGGCAGATTAAGTTGCACCTGAGCTCTTAGATTTACAGTGATAGAGCTCTTCTTGCAGCTCAAGTACAATAGAATTGTGTGCCAAAAAACTGAGTCAGACCTTCTTGAAAACGTAATAAAGTTGTTTTGTTTGTGTGGGGGGGGGGGGGGGGGGGGGGGGGGGGGGGGGGGGGGGGGGGGGGGGGGGGGGGGGGAGAGAGAGAGTGGTTGTGTGTATAATAGTTGTTTTTAGCTGGAATCACACTACATTTGCTCTCTACCTGTCTCTCTGTCTCTCTTCTTTCTCTCTGACTCTGACCTTCTCTCTCTCTCTCTGTCTTTGTCTCCCTGACTGACTGTCTCTGTCTGTCTGTCTGTCTGTCTGTCTCTCATTTTATTTCTCTGTCTGTCTGCATGCCTGTCTACCCCTCTCTCTTTCTCTCACCTGCCCTTTCTCTCTCTCTCTCTCCTCCCCCCCCCCCCCCCCCCCCCCCCCCAACCCCACTGCCAGTCTCTCAACCTGGTTCTCTCTCTTGCTGTCATTTTCAGCTTTTGTGGTCTGGTTCCCCTTCCCATTTCTATTCCCTCCCGCTCCCCTCTCTCCTCTTAACCTCCCCCTCCCCCTTTTTCACTGGCTGTCTCACATCCTCAGTAGCTCAAATACCTTACATTCTTCCTTCCCTGGTGTACTCATTCCAGAAATCTTACCTCTATTAACCATTTATTTAGACTCTTATTTAAAACTGTAATACAAGAGGCTGCTTATGTTAGTTACCTGGTCTTTCATATATATATATATTTTTTTTACTTATTTGCTCGTATAGTATGTCAGATAGGCCATTTGACAAAATTGGCGAAGCTCAGACTTCTAGAGGATCAAAAAGGCTGCTTCAGTGCATTCAGAATCTGTGTGTGTGTGTGTGTGTGTGTGTGTGTACATATATCTGTGTGCTCAAGTGTGTGTTCATCCGTGTATGCATGCATACATGTAACCGTGTGTGTCCATAGTGTAGTATATTTGTAAATAGTACGTTTTCTCTTGTGGTTGATGTCTTTTTTCTAAAACCAGAAGTGACATTAGATGGACTGCGCGCGCGCGTGTGTGTGTGTGTGTGTGTGTGTGTGTGTGTGCTCATGCGCGCACGCATGCATGCGCGCGGGCGTCTGTTGAGTGTCAGAAGTTCAGGCTGAGAAGGATTCAGTGACTATGCTGGAAAAGCGGTTTTTTTGTCCTATTTTTATCCCTTTTAATTCCAATGCAGGGAGGTGAATGACCTAAGTCTTTCAGTGATATTTGTTTACATGAAGAGCTTCATAATAGTACTGTCCCATTTCATGTTCTACAGAGTGGGAAACTAGCACACCACCTTTCCTTATCCAGGTCATCCTTGTGGTTGGTGAAGAAAATCTTTTTTTCTGATTATGAAGGACATTCTTGTTTCGATCAATTTGTCTTCTCTGTTTGTTTTTCTGCCATCCTTTTTCAGCTCTGCATTTAATTTTTTTCTTTTGTTTTTTTGTTTTTTTAGCTGAATAAAAATTTACCTTTCAGATTTGGAAGAGTTTTTTCTCAGATTTGTTCTGCACTTCTTGTTTGCATGCTCTGAGGTAGTAATGATTGAAGTCTCAAGTTGCACCAGGCAGTAGTTGTAAATGGGCTACACTGGAAAGACCGATAGAAATCAGCGTTGTGTGGTTGATGCTTGCAACAGGTGTTGGGTGTTTTGGTTTGTTATTGCTTGGAACGGTTTCTCATGCATATGTCATGAAAGCGAGAAATAATATTGGGGTAGATTTGTGGACATATGTATTAATTGTACATCAGGGTGTCTGTTTACATAAACTGGTTTTAGTTGAAAGATGGATTAAACATGCTTTGCCATTGCTTTGGCTGAGGTCGTTACAAAGTTGGATTTTCCTTTGTCAGGGAGAGGATCACTTGCTAGCCAGTGGTTAAGGGCCTGACATCTAGCTTGCTTGAAAAGAATATTGACTGGCCTATGTTGACATACTTAGAATATGGGATTGTGAAATCCTTAAATGTTTGCATACATACAACACAAACACACACACACACACACACACACACACACACACAAACACAAACACACACACACACACACACACACACAGATACACTTACATGCACACACTCATTAGCAAAGGCTCATGCGTATGTACGCACTCACACCATGTACACATATAACCACCATACCACACCACATCCATGTGCGTGCACACAGGCTTACAGGCACGCATGCAAACTCACGCACCCATTCACACCCCTTGCCCCCCCCACCCACCCACCCCCACACATGCTGTCTTCATTACTTTCTGACCCAATGTCTTTCTCCATTTCTTAGTCTTTTTCTTCCTGCTGTCACAGGCTTTCTTTCAACATGTCAGAGGCAACAGCAGACATTTTTTTCTCTTGTATTGACCACTAACTTTATAGTTAAAGTAAATCAGATAAGCAGACATCGCTTTAAATTATAGTTGTATGTATGTACTTTTTTTGTATGTAGGTTTTCTGTGCCTTTTAAAAGGATAGTATTAGTTCTTTGGTTTATGTGAAACTGAACTTGACAACAACTAACTGAACTCTACAGTAAGCTGAAGGTAGAGATTTGTTTAAGCAATCCTAGCATTGCTCTTTTTTTTTTTTGTTTTTTTGTTCTTTGTTTAATTCTATTATTAAAATAATTTTCATTATTTTATCATTCCTAGCATCAGCAGTATCGTTTTGACTTAAATCATTGTGATTTTCCATTGAATTATTTCTGTGGGTAGTTTGGTGCTACCAAGGGAGTCATTTCTGAAGTCTGAGAACATTACGTGTGTGACCATTTTTGATTACCCTGTCATGTGGGCAGCCACACTCTGACTTAGAGTGATTTTGGAGACTGATGGTGTATGCAGGAGCTTATCACAATTGAAGACAATCCTCGCATAACTATACAGAGCATAACAACATTTTGATGTAGCCTTGGTGTTCTAGCCTATGTCAGTTGATCTGACACAGCCTTAAGCCAAGGCGATAAAACAGCGTATGTGAAATCTGGCCTACTTTGTAACTTTTTTTTATGGAATTGAAAAATGTTAGTGTGTGTTTGTAATTGTAACAAGTGTGTGTGTGTGTGTGTGTGTGTGTGTGTGTGTGTGTGTGTGTGTGTATAAACTCTTCCCCTCTCTCTCACTCTCTGTCTCTCACATTCACCTTCTGTCTCATGTTGTGTCTGTCTGTCTCTATCAGCCTTACTGTCTGTTTCTCTGTTTCTGATTCTCTCTCTTCTTGCTTTTGTGTGTGTGTGTGTGTGTGTGTGTGTGTGTGTGTGTGTGTGTGTGTGTGTGTGTGTGAATTGAATGTGGTAGATCAAGTGTTATGGCTGGCACTGTCAACATTATCTAGTTTTATTCACACCTTCAGAATGTCAGTAGTGTAGCTGAGGCATAATCACTGGCATACATTTTGTAGATAGGTGGCTTTGTTTCTTTTTCAGGACTCCCCCCCCCCCCCCCCCCCCCCCCCCAATAATACACACATCTTATGGCTACACAGTGACTGCGCTAAAAGAGCATGTATGGTCAGCTGGGCCGAAATACTGTGGAAACTGAAACTGAAAATGTGATGATAGTCACTTCACCAGGAAGGGCAGGAATTAAGTCAACTGTCAGGAGACACATTTCCAAAATGGAAAAGAGCAAATGTCTTGTGTTCTACAAAGACTTCAGGTAGATGTCGTCAAGTGATCTGTTTTTATATCAGCATGGCAAAGCTTTGACATTTTGAACTCAAGCAATTGAATCAGGATTAAGGCAAAGAAAAAAAAGCAAAAAAACTTTAAAGATGTTACCAGGGAAGTTGTGATTGGGGTGTAAGAAGAATAGGAATCTGCATGCATGGTTCACATCTCAGTTGCCTCAAAATAGATAATCCTCAATTTCTTGACTTTGAAAATTTAGAGGATGTTAAAGATTTAGAGAACATTTAATTAAACCCTTTCCAATAACAATAAAGGTTAGTATACATCTGCTCTGAAGGAGAACAAAGCGTTGGATTCAGATCAGACATGCTTTCCAGGGTAAATGAAATTGCTGCATTGAAACAACTTTGATGCTATGTTAACTTTTGTAATAAAAAAAAAAATGACTGTTTAAGGACAAGTTAAAACTTTTGTTTTTTTTTGCTGAGATATATTATGAAGGGAAGCATGGAGTACAGCCATGTTGTGTAGTTGTAGAAGAGAATGAAACTTGAGTTATCATCTGTATCACCCTGGTTGGTTTCTTTGAAGAAAAAAAAAAAAACCAAACCAAACCCAATGAGAACAAAACAAAGCAAAAAAAAACAAACAACAACAACAACAACAAAACCCAAAACGCACACACAAACAAAAATGGTAAGGGGTGTGTGTGTGTGTGTGTGTGTGTGTGTGGGGGGGGGGGGGGGGGGGGGGGGGGGGGGGAGAGAAATTCCAACCCTGTTGTCCTTCATGGCCTGTTCCTGTAGTGATCACAGGTGTTTCAATTTTATCTCCATACCTGTAGTAGTTTTTGTGAAACTTGATGGTACCAGTGAGTTCAGTGGGACTATCATTAGATCAGATGAACATGGTGGCACCCTCCAGAGGGGGACTCAGGCTCATGCTAACTCCATGACTAAGAAATTATTGTCATTTGAATAGGGGTGATAACTTACGTTGTATAAGAAGAGGCACTGAGCACTACCGAAGTGGCTTGATTGCAGTGCAGTGTCTCCTCTTATGAGTTGTCTTTCCATGCCTTTGTATTGAACTGATCGGTTGGTCCTTATGGAACACAGTGCTGCGGCTTTCACAGGATGAAAATGAATATGGCTTCATGCCAGGGGAAGCAGAATGAGCAGTGTGGAAAATAATACCTCTGAGGGGTCATGGATGCTGAGACAATTCAGCAACATCCAATCAACAAGGAGAAAAAAGATGCTCAGTACAGTGAAAAGTATCAAAAACAAAATTATTTTTCAATTGCACCATTAGAGGGAGGAGGTAAATGTAGTGGAGGCAAACAGAAAAATGAGTCTTCAGATGTGAATAGTCTGTCTGGAAGTTTCGAACTGAGAGGTTTCACTGTGTCACAGCTTGCACAGAACGTTGCTTGAAGAGATACTGTTAATCTGAGTGATGATGGTTGCACATTTAGGGGAATCAAGTGACAAAGCCATGCAGGTGCATGCTTCAGGTCTTCAAAGTTTCGCAAAGTTTGTAGCCTTTCAGCATCCTTTGCACACAAGCGACAGTCTGGGCTTCTTCATTACTGGCATTCCATATTTGCAAGGTCATTCAGTCTGGATCGACTTTGTAGTTTGATTTTGAGAAGAAAAGCGGAAAGCGATTTGTGTTTTAAGGATATTTGTTTTTCATATACAAGGAGACCCATCAAGTGTTTTTGTTTGTTTCTTTCTTTTTATAAATCAGATTGCGATATGATGACCTGGGCTATTTTTGTAGCAGTTGATCTGTGCTTAATGGATTTTTTTTTCTGTGTACAAGGAGACCCATCAAGAGTGGTGTGTGTTTGTTTTTTTAATCAAATTGCGATATTTACCTCCTTTACATCTTCACACACACACACACACACACACACACACACACACACACACACACACACACACACACACACTAACACAAACACAAACACACACACACACACACACACACACTGTCTCATACACACACACACACACACACACACACACACACACACACACACACACACACACACACACACATGCACACGCACACACACACATGCACACACACAGGGACATTGCATCTAGTGGTTAGGCTAATTATCTGGTGGAATCAGGCGTCAGATTGGCATGACGCTGGAAAAAAAGAGCACCACTTGGCCTATACCCAAGTGTCAACAATGTCAGGTGCACAGCGTCAGAAAATTCAGCATTAAGCCCTACAGTTGATAAGTTCATACACCAGTGACTCATGAATATTTTGTTGCATGGGTAACATGGTGCCCCAGAATCAATCAAGTTTCTGATGCCTGTCTGGGAGGCCCTAACTACTGGAATATACTGTAGCAATATACTGGAATGTTTGTCTGTTTCTTTCTTTGTTTTTTGAAGTAAAAGAAATGGAGTGAATTAATAATTAGTGGTGAAAGCATCAAATGAAATGTTGCACTGTTCCTTAACATTCATTTACAGACAAGCTACACCAGTGTCCACAGTATATGTTATACACATGAGAATGGAATTGTACAGTGTGGTAAAATGGAATCTCTTTGTATTAAGACCAGTCAAGATATCCTTCAAGGTTTGGTCTTAATTTGGGAGGGGTCTTAATTAGGAGGTGAATATAATGTAGATGTCACAAACAAAGTGAAATGGCCTACCATTGCTGGTTCTTTAGATAGATGTATTTGAGTTTTGGTTTAAATGTGAGGAATAATTTATTTATTATTCTCTGTACGTTTACAAACTTAATGACATATATACAGGAGACAGACAGGTAAGCTAAGGTAATGTTGCTTATAGCCCAGCCGACCACAAAGTGCCACATCAGGGCTGTCACCAAGTTAAAATCAACTCACAAGTCATCTTTAAAAAAAAAAGAAAAAAAAAAAAAAAAACTTTCATGTATCTCTTTAATTAAATGACATCTTCTAGAAACGCACCAGAAACTTTGTTAAAAATCTTTCTTCCGTAAAATCTTAAATCAGATGAAAAATGTTAATCTCTCTCTCAAAAACCCAAAGATTACGTCAGGCAGGACATCTCTGAACATGATTTTCATGGACTCTGCTGTAAAATGTTTGTGTCTCACATGGTGTAAGTCCCAACACTCTAAAAGAATATGTTTCATTGTGAGTGGCACATGACATGGAATGCACCACGGAACTTCTTCACTCTTTAAAAGGTATGAATGGGTAAAATACGAATGGCCAGTGTGCAGCCGGCACAGAACTGTTTCTTCTTTATGACCACCAGATGTAGATGAGAGGAACTCAGTAAGGTTAGGAGACACACATATGTATGTACTATGGTAATAGCAACAATCTCTGTAGTGTGCAGAAGGGTGTCACTGTCAGAAGATTCCAGAAATTGGGCTACTCTGTATTATGGTTCTCAAACTTCATAGAGTATTCCAGGTAAATCCTAAATAAATGTCAGCGAACCGCCCAGAGAAACGTGGACAAACGAGTCACAAGACAACACACAACGCGTTTCAACCTCATAGGTCTTCTTCAGGTGAAAACAGAGACGAACAAAATAACGAAAATGCACTTAGCTTTGATCGCTTCAGATTGCTTCTGAGTTCAGCGCAAGGAAGAAAGCTTTCTTCCTTGCGCTGAACTCTCTGAACTCAGAAGCAATCTGAAGCGATCAAAGCTAAGTGCATTTTCGTTATTTTGTTAGTCTCTGTTTCACCTGAAGAAGACCTAAGAGGTCTAAACGTGTTGTGTGTTGTCTTGTGACTCGTTTGTCCACGTTTCTCTGGGCGGTTCGCTGACATTTATTTAAGATTTGTTTAGATTTCCGCCTGCAGTCGTTCCACTTTGCAACTAGATGTATTCCAGGTAGTTTTATTTGCTGTGCTAAGCCATGGTTCTTGAACTTTCAGTTTCATAAACTATAAGTAAACTGGGTTGGGGGTCGCTTGAAAGAGAGTGAGTTATTAATCTCTTGGCAGTTGAACTACACATCACATGGGTATCAGTTTTGGCAGTGTCCGCTGCCCTAATACATGTCTCATACATGCCAAGTTCTTCACCAAACTGCCGGACCAAACAAGGTGGAAGTGTCCCAGCACACTTCCGTCAGTTAGCTGATTCATTTACATCAATTATGCATGACCAGTGAGACTCAGTTGCTCTGCAATGGAACCCTGTTTGCCATTGGATACCCCACCTCTCTCGTCTGTCATGGGCAAACTTTGGCTATGAGCTTGTTTGCTCACTCGTGTAATGCCCACACACTCAAAGTGGGTGTTTCCAGGAGTTTTGGTCATGGAGCCAAGTCTGTTGACAGCTGATTGATATGTTCAGTGGGCGTTTGTCCTGAACTGACATGTTGGTAGAAGGATTGATAGGTTGTCACCCATGGGAGTGGGGGAGGGGTGTGTGTGTCATTGAGAAGTATTTCGTTCTGGCCAAGTGGTGGGAAAATGAATAGAAAAGTATTGGGTTTCATCTCGGTTCTGTCTACACAACATGCGGACTGGCTCATTTTTTGTTGTCTCAAGGTTGTTCCACAGCAGAGGAGTTGAAAAGAAATTCAGTTTTTGTTTCAACAGACAGGTGTTCAAAAGGGCAGTAACTCAGGCGGTCAGGGGGGTAATTTTGTTGATACATGTCTCCATTTTTAGACCATTTCATAAGTCAAAAATATTGAATTTGTGAATCTTCTGCATGGAGTAAAGCCTTAAAGTAAACTGTTACCAGAGTCTTCTACCTTTCCCGTATTGTTTAAGAATTAAATAGTGGGGAAAAAACAAGTGCAGGCTAACAATTCTTCAGTCATAGTAATGACTTGGCAAAGATATGAACTTTTAGAAAAAAAAATTGAAGATAAGAAAATGAGGGGAATGTATTATGAATCTGAGAAACCCTTCACTAGCTGCCTGAGGGAACCATTGCAATCCCCTTTGAAGGCAGATCCATTTCCCCTATTGTTTGGATGTAGTTCAACAAGAGATAGTAGCCAGCTCTTGTCATTCATCGCAGGTCTACGTTACTGATATGTCGTAAGGATAACCATATCACTAGAAAGCAAATTTAAATGGAGAAATTCTTGATAGTGAAGACCTGTATGGAAAGGAGAGCAGGAGAGGGGGGGGTGCTCACTGCATGTGTGCTTGTTCTTTTGGGGGCAAAAAAAAGAGGCTGGGGGGAGAATTAGCCTGCTGGTCATTGTTGCTGGCCTACAGGCAAAATAATTCTGTATCTGGGCCACCAGCTGCGATAGTGCTGTGGTTAGTGCATGGATGCCCAGCAGAGAGGTCATGGGTTCGATTCCGATCGGTTATTTTTGGATTTTTCTGCCCTGACCAGTGCTTAAGATAAGATAAGATAATGTTGCTTATAGCCCAGCCGACCGCAGTGACCAGTGCTTACCCAGAGTTGAGTTTGTAGTGGCTCATTTTGAAGACTGGAATGACAGTGTGGAGTTAATCCAGTGATGTCTCTGAGAGTGTTGCTCAAATTTTCTGACCAATTCTGCAGGTGTCTTGTCTCTCAGGCATGATTGACAGCGAGATGTATTATAAAAGTAAGCACAGAGCACAGCCCTGTTATGTAATCTCAGTCAGGAGTGGAACTCCGTCACATCATCTTTATCATCCTCATCCTCATCGATCAGCATAAAATACAGTCTCAGATTTATTGGTCCTTTCTTCCTTGCTTTCATGGTGACCTCAGTTTTGACTGTCTCTCCACATCTGAACTTCTTGGGAGTTACATCAAGGTCACCAGTACAAGCAAGCTCAAAGGAACTGTCTGTGTACGAACCTTATGGCACCCTCTTGGGGGAGGGGGTTGAGGGGGGGGGGGGGGGGGGGGGGGGGGGAGCTAGCAGCAGTTACTGTCATCATGATGTACTGTGTAAGTTGGACCAGAAGGGGCACCACTGAAAGCCACCAAAATGAGTTGGCGGCAGTGCGTTCTGTCCTCAGATAATTGTCTCATGACAACTTGACATTGACTATTCCCTGTGGATTGCTGGTACCAGGGACTGCTGAAGGACAAGCCGTGGAGTGGTTGTGAATAGGAAGTTGGAGTGTACGGTGTAGGAATACTGCCACTGAAGTGACATGGAAGATGAGATGTATTTAAGGAGGAGAAAAAAAAAGAAACTGTCAGTTTTAGTAAACTGATACATCTGAAATGAAAACAGCATATAGGTCTTGGAGAATTTCCTTGTTACTGAAGTCAAGAGTCAATGCAGGTGTGAACCCAGTCTTTTGTCAATTAGCTTTACGCATGAAAGGGAGTTTTCTCTTGACTTTGAGTATGGCAGTGACAACACATAAACAGCATCCGATTACAAGACATCAGTGTAATGTTGTAACCTGGGTCATGTTTGCATGCTGAAATTGGTATACGGCGTAGGTTTTAGTTTGCAACCTCATTTTAGGGGGTTGGGGTGGGCGGGTAGTCATACTGATACTTATAGTCTGCACTTTGTATGCCTCTTTCTTTCTTTTTTTTTTTCTTTTTTTTTATCTGAGTGATGTGTGTGTGTGTGTGTGTGTGTGTGTGTGTGTGTGTGTGTGTGTGTGTGTGTGTGCACATGCACATGTGCATGTTTGTGGGTGGGTGGGGGGTGGGTGGAGGTGTGTGTGTGTGTTTGAGAGCATTTTTGACTGTTCCCTCATGGGGATCTGGGGAGTCTCACAGTATTAATTGTATCATTGCTTTAGAAATTTTGTGCTGGTAGTAGTAATTTCCTCTCTTGTGTAATTCTGACATCCTGTCTTAAGAAAACCTATTTGAGGACTGGGGTTTTTTTTTTTTTTGTATCCTGGATTCCCCCCCACCCCCCCCCCCCCCACCACCCCCCCCCCCCCCCCCCCCCCCCCCCCCCCCCCCCCCCCCCCCCCCCCCCCCCCCCCCCCCCCCCCCCCTTTTCATTTTTGTTGTTGCTATTGAAAGACTATTCATTGTTTTCACTGGTTCCGGTTCATAACATACCAGCTCCTGTGATGTGATCTGGTTACAAGGAAGTGAGTCTGTCAACTCTGTCCACAGTGGACCCTTGCTGTCCATTGTGCAGAGTCTTGTTTGCCCATCTGACCTTTTTTGTACTTTCTGTGGCACTTTTTTTGTTTTTTAACCATTTTTATCAGGGGGGATGAATCAAGTCTGATGGCTGCCGCTTCCCCTTTCCTTTCCAGTAGGTCAGTCCATGTGCCTTGGAGATGTCAGTAATTTAGCTGTCATGTTATGAGCTGTAGATTATGTAAATGTTGCTGGTTGTTTGGATAGGCTTCATGACTGAACTTTTCTTATTGGTGGCAGTCTTGAAAGGGCTGGGCCTTATGTGGTCAGGTGGCATGGAATTAAACTGAAGCTGCACGAGTGAGTTCTGATTGGTGAGGACATTATTGAAAGAACAGGAGAGGTCCTGATTCTTTATTAATCTATCTCCGACTGGGATGCCAAAACCAAGTTGCTAAAAACAAACTCAACATTTTGGCCCAGGCTGCTTTGAAAAAAAAACACATAAAACGTAGGGCTTGAATCAAAATTAACAATCCACAAATTCAAGTGCAGTGAGGGTGGTATTCAACATTCTGAACATGTTTCACAAAGGATTTAAGCGTGAGAAGATGGTTTTTAACTTAAAGTGATTCATTAATTGGTCTTGTGGAAGGATTTGAATCATATTCACAATTATGATTTATCTCTTAAGTCAGCTGGTGTGGAGGACATCTTGTTACGAGTGATTTCACTGGTTTTGTGGAACAAGTTAAGCACAACATTAGACAATAAGCTCACTTTCAATACACACACCAGGTCCGCATACAAAAAATGCCAAATTAGAATGCATTTGAGGAATTGAGGAATTGAGGAATCTGCATGTCCAGCCAAAATTCTTAAAACATTTTACAGGAGTTTTATTGAGTCTGTGTCGTGACTTTTTTCATGCATTTGCTGGTATGGAAATCTTAATTTGAAAAACAGCAAACTCTTGGATAGCGTTGTGAACATCTGCGGCAAGATTGTTGGTGAGAGGAGAGTATGAGTGAGTTGTATGAAAGGCGTGCGGTCAACAAGGCTTGTGCGACCGTTAGTGACAGTGGGCATACGCTTGCGCGACAGTTTGTGCTCCTTCCATCAGGCAGACGATTTTGTGTTCCCAGAGCTAAGCTGATGCGCACAACAAAGAGCTTTGTGTTCAAATCCATTGTGTTTTTAAACAAACACAGCGTGTAAGAAGAGGCGATGGATCACCTGTGACACAAGCATGTGCGCGGGTGTTTATGTCCGTGAGCAAGCGGGAAAGTATAGATGCTGGAGTGTGTGGTGTGTTTCTGTTTTATGTGTGCATGTCCTGGAACAGTGAGGAATAGAAATGTCTGGAATATGTCTCTCTCTCATACGTGCACACATTTATGTATATATAATCAAGAGTGGCTGAGTGTGTACTTTATTTGCACTACCAAAAGGAGAAAGATTGAAATTCCCATTTTGGTGTTACACGCATGTTTTATTGTTTGTAAGTAATTTTAATTTCCAGTGTCACGTTTGTAACTATAAATATGTATGTCTTAACTTTTAGGGCAGCGGTCACAAATGTAATTTCTCTTGTAGAAGTATTTAACAAATATTTGCAGCAACAAGTCACCTGAAGTATTCTAATGACTTTTTGGAAAGAAACCTTGCAAATCATAAAATGTTTGATGTCATTTTGCACTGCAACTTCACCCATCATAATTGTTTTAGTGTTAACACTAATTACAGGGAAAAAAAAACACTATTTTGTAAATAAACAATTACCATTACATCTCCATATATGTACATAGATGTTTACATGTTCCCACACATGCACTCATTCAGATACATAACATTCAGGCTTTAACACACACATAGAAACGTCCATATTCATAATTTCATTTGTATGTTGTTGTAACAATAGCAACTATTGCTGCTGAAGCAACTTTTGCAAAGACCCCTGATATTTGTATGATGTTTTGGAACAGATACACGATTGAAGTGTGACACATGGGGAACACCAATGGGTGGTACGCAGACGATACAACCATTTCCGGCAGTTGCACGATGCTCTCGCCATCTTCAGGGCCAAGTACAGAATCCCATTTCCACGCACTGGCGGGTAAGTGTACATGAGTGTGCATTTGTGTGTGCGTGTGTGGTGGTGAATGACTGCGTGTCTGGTGTCTGTTTATTTTGTATTCACCTCGTGGAGGATCTGCAAATACATAGGAATGAACAGAAGATTCTCATTTTCATGTTAACAGGTATTTACTCAAGGTGTGGTTGATCCTACTTGTTTCATTTTCAATGTCTCTTTGTTTGTTCTGCATGTCAGACAACGTGGTGAACGTTCTCAGGTTACTCTGTTTTCAGAGATGAAGCTGAGGCATAGGTTGAATGTGAGAATTCTTTGAAGTTTTTAGCTGATAGCTACGGTGACAGAAACTGAGCATTTTCGTTTGTGTGGATGTTATTTGTTTTTAACAGTATTTAGATTCCTCACTAGTTTGGTATGAAAGATATTTCCATTGGTCTTTGTGATACTGATGCCTGGAATTTTATTCTCAGTGTCACTTGCAGACAGCCCTTCCAAAATAGACAGGTGCTGGGTAAAAGGTATTGATCTTTAGCTATCATCACAGTTTGTTTAAAAACTTTGCCTACACTGTTTCATCACATCAGCTACACTCTTGAGAAAAAAAAATACTGACTCAAGCAAAAAGGTGTGTGTTACATTAGATATCTATAGCGCTACCCAAAAGCTCGATGACCTGAACATTTCTTTTGTTTGTCATTCTGTTGACGATAGAATTTCGCTTTTAGGTATTTAGAACTTCTTAATCGGATCAAGTGTTCTGTGTGTGTGTGTGTGTGTGTGTGAGAGAGAGAGAGAGAGAGAGAGAGAGAGAGAAGTGAGAGAAGAGAGAGAGAGAGAAGAAGGAAGCTTATGTCTGTTAGTAATTATCTACACTTTTTTTTGCATCTCTTTCTCTCTCTCTCTCTCTCATGCCTTTCTCTCTCTCTCATTTGCCCACTCACACACACACACACACACACACACACACACACACACACACACACACACACACACACACACACACACACATACATGCGCGCATGTGTGTACACACACTATCTCTGTTTCTCTCTCAAATATGAAAAATACCCATTTATGCACATGTTCCTCAGCTCTTTCAAATACCTCCTCCTGTTTTCAACATTTTAATGTATTAAGCATCTGTATTGATCAGCTAGCTGCAATATGTTTTCTGTAAACTCAGCAAGGAAAAAAAAAGAAAAAAAAAATTGTCCTTATGAGTTTTAAAGGCTGTTTGTATGTTCGCGTAAATGTGTGTGCTTGTGCCAACGCATAAAGACAAAACAACTTCTTTGGCATATTGCTTCAAATGTACTTTTTTTCTTTCATGCTGTTCATGTGTGAGAATGTTACTTTGTTTTTCTTCTTGTTGCTGTTTCTATACAAACACAAAGAGAAAGAGAAAAAATTTTCACTGAGCTAAGCCTTTTGTTCAGCATCTTTGTATTGATCTATACAGAGCTGTAGTTTTGTCATCAGTTAAATTTAGAATGAAAATTAGGCTGCAGACCAGAAAAGTAAACTTGGACTTTTGACATTTTCAGTTTGCAGTGTGGGTGTGGGTGTGTGCGCGCGTGCGCGCATATTTGTGTGCATGCATGTGAGCGCATGCTCATGCGTGTTAGCCTTTGTGTTGTATACATTTGATGTCAGGGTTAGCAATACGAACAGTCTTCCACTTCATAATATTGTGTGTGTATGAGTTTGTGCACGTGTGTGTATGTGTGTGTGTGTGTGTGTGTGTGTGTGTGTGTGTATGTGTGTGTGTGTGTGTGAAGCAGGCTAGCTCACACACATGAAGAAATTCTTCCCACTTTTTTCCCCCCCCCCCCCTCCTTTCTGTCTTTTTCTTTCTCCCTCTGTCTTTGTCTCTCTCTAACTCTCTCTCTCTGTCTCCCCCCCCCCCCCCTCTCTCTCTCTCTCTCTCTCTCTCTCTCTCTCTCAGAGCACCGTTAACAGCTTTTTATACAGAAATCCTGATGATTGCTTGGAGGTGTTTGATCATTTTCAGTTCATGATGGAGGATGTCTTAATTTTTATCTCCCAAATGTCATTTTGCATGGTGATTTTAACATAGATTTGCTTAAATCCCACAGTATATGGAAAGGAATTTCTTAGTCTTGATTTAACACAGTTAATAAATACCCCAACAAGAAAAATGTAACGGTCTGAAATACTCATTATCACATCTAATATTTCAAAGATGCCCAAGTACTGCCGTTGTTGAAATTAGGTTATCCATATGACCCCTCAAATTACAGACCAATATCAGTTCGGTCTAATTTGCATAAATCTTTAGAAAAACATTTTAAGCAAAATCTGATGATGCACATAATTACACATTATTTACTTCATCCTGATCAAATTGGATTCAGAGAGAAAATTATTCCTTCCACACAGTATTTTATGTCTTGGGGAACAGTGACATTCAGAAACCATTTCTGATGTTCTCATAGGAATGATTTTTGTGGATTTTCCCATAGCTTTTCATTATGTTTGACCAAGATCTTCTCTTAAGAAAAAAAAAACCTAATTCAAAATGGTTTATCACTAGAATCTGTTAAACTT
>JADBJO010000059.1:927500-1010000 GCA_016801955.1 Conus betulinus
AGTAGGGAGCTTAGTAGGTGGTGTCCTGCATATGTTGGATCAGAACAGGCACCACTGAACACCGAAGTGACTCGGCAGCAGTGCAGTGTCCCCGCTGGTGGGTTGCCACTTGACGACTTGACATTGACTGCTCCGTGTGGATTGCCGGTGCTGGGGCTACAGCAGGACTGATCGGGCTGCGGCTGTGGATGGGGGGTTGAAATGAGCGGCAGGGGTGCTTTGCCACTGAGGTGGCACTGAAAACGGGACAGAAAAAAAAAAATTCCACGTTTTAAAAGAGAAGACTGATTCAAATATATTATCTCTGGCTGTGGATATTTAACTGTCCATGCCTATACCTGAAACTGAAATTTTTTTTCAAATAGAGTTTTGCGGACAGGTGGAAATATAGGTGTGCAGATGATGTTTTGTGGGGAAAAAAATTATGAGTCTGTTGGAAAAACACTCGCTCAGGTTTTAGGGTACTGATGATGAATCATTAGTGTTACCAATAGTATGGAGATTACCTGCTACGCTTGAATTTGGAATGCTACACTTAAAATGTCAAAAGGCTGCACTTTGTGCTATTGAAGCCTTGGTAACTCAGAGTCATTGAAGTAAGTAATACCACTGAAAAATCAGTGATACTGAAACGAGAGGAAAGAAGGAAACGTGACACAACCAATTTAGCTAGCAGCTTGGATATGGGACGCAGGGGGTCAACAAGAAAAGGTCATGTTTGGTTCACATGCATACAAGCGCGACTAATGTAATCACCCAGATGCAGATGTTTGTGTGTGTGCATTTTTGTGAGTTTATGTCTGTAGTAAACTTTTAACATTAGCATTTTCTTAGCAAATACAAGCATTAGTGAAATCGAACTTGGCAGAATGGTAGATATTGTGAATACTTCCCAGCCACCCCATGTATCAACATGTCACAGAATCGTAACAGTTGTAAGTGTGCGATGAACACTTGCCACAATAAAAAAAGCAGCAGTAGAAAATTGTCATTTTTTGTAGTAGAAATTACTATCACTTTCAGTCGTTGCTTTGCTTTATACACTGATGAAAAATGTGTTAAGTAATATTATATGCAAATACAATAACAAATAAAAAATTACATTCGTCAGGAGCAGACTATTTAATGCTATTTCCACCAAACAGAGGCAGAGATTAATAAATGCATTAATGAATATTGTATATTATGTCAAAATATTACATCAGGTTGACAATGTTGCACTGTACATTTTAAATACGTAAACGACCTGTTGATAAGGAACTGATAGAGAACAGGTGTCTTGGATGAGCTTTTCATCTAGAGAAGGCATAAATGATTAATGTTATTTGACAGAGAGAGCAGCAGTAATCAAATCAGGACATTTGAGACTGCAATGATGGGGCAAAAGAAAAGATTGAGTTGGGGGTAGGGGTGAGGAAGGGACTGGCAGTCAGAAAATGGAGTGAAATGAGACTGGGAGGTTGCGGAAGAATGAAGCAAAGGACAGCTGAAGGGTGATAGCAGTAAGACCAAAAAAAAAAAAAAAATAGATAAGTGGTCATATCCTCAGAAAAGAGGACTTGTAAAGTCATGCTATTGATAGTGCCGACTTACTTGCATTCTTTCTGTGCTTGTTGTTAGGACTTGGAATTGTAGGTACATGCCCTTATCCTTGCCCATCTACTGTGTGCCTTTCATCGTGCTGTTGCAGGTACTCATCAGATGTGAGTCAAATAGGCAAATTGGTTCTTTTGTGTAATGATTTGGAGAGGTTTTGTTTTAACGTTCTTACAGTTATGATTATGTTTGTGACATCTGACAATGCTATTTTGTTTTATATGATTTTGTGCTTTTTTTTTTTTTTTTACAATTTGAAGGGAGGAAATGTGAGAGGTTACACACAATCTTTTTCTTTTCATTTCAGTTGGTTGGTGCTAAAAGACACCTACCTTGCATACATTCGGCCAGAAGATGGTGTGATCAGTGATGTCATGCTGATGGACCAGGAGTTCAAAGTGGAGGCTGGCATGAAGGCAACTGGAGCCAAACATGGAGTCCTTATATCCAACCTGAACAGGTAGATGCTAGTGTTGATTACTGCCGTGCATTGTTGAAAAGTGAACGAGTGTAATAAGCATGCTGTAAGCAAGAGACCAAGGGAAAGGACTTTACCAATGCCATGCTGGTATGACAAGCCAGCAGACCTCGGTCGGGGAAGAATACAACTACATCCTCTGCTCAAAGGACCACTCACTTCCAGTTACTGTGAGCTACACTCACTCTTCAGTCTTGGGACAGCATTTCCAACCTGACAAAAGCTATTAGATCGACTTCATAATCTGAAAACAGTAATTTAGACTTCCTAGAAAAATAGCATCCCATTGAGCTAAGCTAGCCAGAGTACAGACTTTAATCTGTCCATTGTTAATCTCACTTTAACCAAAAAGCTTCAGATTAATGGCATATGTTCTCCATTAGTTTGCACACACAATCTATAAATGTCAGTGACACAACTACACTGAGGTAATAAATGTTTAACAATAAACAGATATGTTCTGCAGATAATTCTAAGATTCAGATCATCACCATTCTTACAGATAGTACTACTAAGTACCTGCTACTGACTGAAGAAATCTTACATTTTGGTCACATTGGCTTGAAGCTTGGTGTACTGTTTGTGTAACAAAATGGGTTTGGTCAACTTATGGTAGTCCTTCACAATCACACGTAGACTCACTGGTCATTTAAACACAGGTCAAAACATTAGCCATCTAGTATGGTGTATGTTTCTGCTTAATGTGGTGAAGTGTGATTGCTGTTGTGTTGGTAGGAATGTATTTGCATTTGCTCTCCCCATGTTATTTATTTTTAATTCTAAGCATTTTTGTGTGTGTGTGTGTTTTTACCAATGAATGTTGTAGAAACTTGCTGATCAAATGCTGGACGTCTCGCAAAGCACGGGAATGGGCAGGCAGACAACATCCAGACGGTGGCAAATGACCAGGCCAAAGATTTCACCACAAGCAACCGCTTCAGCTCGTTTGCTCCTGTTCGGGAAGATTCCTATGCACGATGGTCAGCTCCTGTCTTGTCTTTCCGCCTGTTTTCTTTTTTTACAGTTGTTTTTGTCCCTTGATTACTTTCTTGTTGTCTGCTGATTTTTAATCCTACTTGTTTTTGTTAACTTTTTCAGTTTCTTTAATTTTAATCATTCATCTGGTTATGTTTCACTTATGTGTTTGTTCTTTGTTATCTTTTTTTAAAGCTGTATGTTCATTTTCACTTTTGTTGGTTACATTCTTGTGACTAGACATACAGATATATCCACCTGACAGCAGTCCATATCAAACTTCTATGGGAATAAATAGGAAACAATAAACATGAACTGTAATCATTGCTTGCATAGTGAAAGAAAGGCACATGACTCCTAGGCAGTGCTTCTTGTGTTTACCTTCCTGCCTCGCAAGCAAGGAAAGAAGAAGTGCACAGATTGTTTTCCAATAGCAGTTCCGGTAAACTGTCGATACCCCCTTAATGCTTTTTGCACACACACACACACACACACACACACACACACACACACACACACACACACACAAAAGAAAAAAACTTGATTTTGAATTGAAACTATTGGAGTGAATCAGTATCGCCTGCATGGATAGCCCATGCTTGTTTATGTGTCAGCACCATTTGTTTGTGTGTGAGATTCTGTACAATCAGATACACACACAGAAAATCCTACAGTCCTTTGGATGATTATGAAAGCCTAAGAGCACCTAGTATACACCATCATGGAAGAATGACTTCCTGGCATAGCACGCTGAGGTTCACCTAGTACATGCACACTCAAAGTGAACGCCGAGCAACTGTTTGCATTTCATTAGATGAGGGGATTGTATGTGTGGCTGTTTTTATCCTATGTCACATAGGTAACTGCACTGGGTCTTTGGAGGAGTTATGGGGGATATGATTCAGGCCTCAGAAGATGTGTTGCTGTTTTGAGCATTCTAAAGTCTGTGAGAACTAGACTTAGATTAGCTCTGTCAAGGTAGGGTATACCAGTTATTTGAAAATCAACTGCGGGTTTGCTTGTAGTTCAGACAGAGCTCTCCACTTGCAAAACTGCATTGTAACAGGAAATTCACCATACTAAACATAAAGCAGGCAGTCATTGCTAGGGTGCGTAAGGATTGAAATGATTGGTTGAGAGTAAAGATTGTGGATACATAATCCTGTTTGCTTAGACAGGAGAATATGGGTGTTTGATGATGTAGATAGTCATACTTTTCCAACATTTATCAGGCATCTTTTTCTTTTTGTTTGTTTGTTAGTGTTTGAAACATGATGTGCACAATCATATGCATACACCCACTCAGTCACAGAAATGCCCAGGCAAGCAGTTTTCCCTAAAATCGTTATGAAGACATGATTTGACAGTACATCACAATTTTATCACAAAATAGGGTCGTGTCTGTCCATGCTCTGAATCCCCATTCCTATGAATTTTGAGAGAGCATGGACATGCCTGTACAGGCAAACACTCAGAAGTGTGTGTGCATACCACCACACAAACATGAATTGACACACTGCACATATGCATGCATATACAAACAAATGCACATGCTTGCATATGTGTATATGTGCATATACATGCACATACAGGGACACACATACACACACACACACACACACACACACACACACACACACACACACACACACACACACACACACACACCATGCACACACGCATGCATCACGCACAAAAGGCCTGAAAACATAAAGTCATTGTATGAAATACCTAGATAGATTTGTGTCCTGTTCATTTATTCTGTTGATGATGATATGTTCCATATGTGCCATTGTAAGATGTGTGTGGGCAGGTTCGTGGATGCCAGATCATACTTTGAGGCTGTGGCTGAGGCACTGGAGAAAGCCAAAGAAGAGATCTACATCACCGATTGGTGGTCAGTTGCCTCTGCAATCTCTGCTGCTTCTCTGCATGTTTCTTTTCCTTTTTTTTTTTTTTCACCTAGTCAGACTTTGATCATACAGCTTGCGCTAATGCTACTCGCTTTATTTCTTTTGTATTTCAAATGTATTTGCTTGTAAGTAACAAGTTAACCATGTTGAGCATTCTAGAAAATGCATATAAATCTTGTGCTGTGTGAAGTAGAAGCTTTTCCTTTTTTTGTTTTTGTTTTGTTTTAATGGTATTTTTTTCCACTTCATTTTCTTTTTCAGAAGTACAGCTCAACACAGGTACTTTTTCTAACAGTTCAAATGACCTTGGCTTTGAAATACATACACAGCATTCTTTTTAGAATATGTTAGAAAAGTGAAAGAAAATGTAGAGGGAGAGAGAGAAAGTCGCATACCTTTTTATGTCATCCCGTGATTTTCATATTTACCCCTCAAAATAAATGCTTTATTCGTACTTTGCATGAATTGTGGCCTTGACAAGTATGTTGCCTAAATTCAAAAACAAGAAATTTTAAAAAAAAGCCCAATAAACAAACAAAATGGAACTATATCATGTTCCTCAGCATACTTCAGTATTCCCTAAATTTCTGTGGCTTTTCTCCGTTGAGTACATTTTTCCAGAGTGAATTTGACCAGGTGAACAAACATGGTCACATTGTGTACACCGGCTTCGATGACTTTACATCGCTCAATGTCCATGTTGATGCTCAGCTGTTGTTATGACATTTGTGAAAAACAGACAGACAGAGAGAGGTTTGGAAGATAAAAATGCAAGAATTTGCTGTTACTAACAGTGCCAGAACTGACACTGTGTTTAAACTGCTCTCATTGGTTGGTTTGGTGCCAGATAGTGTGTCTGGTTTGTTAGAAAGTGCTCATCATCCCGCTTTTTCATGTCACACTTCTTTTGCCTGCTGCCAGCAGCAAGTTTAGGGTCTGGATGTTACAGAAGGTACTCACCCCACGTTAGAGAAGCAGTGCTGTGGTTATTGAAAGACAGACAGACAGAGAACAAGAGGGAGTGAAAGGAAGTACAGGTGAAGGCTGAAAATTTGTTTACTTTACACGTATCACTTTGTGATATGTTTTTTTTTTTCAGGTCAGAATTGTTCAGAAAAGAGAAAAATAAAAAAGAAGGAAGGAGCGAGTGCATTCCTGTATATAGTTTAAAAAAGAAAAAAATTAAAGACAGAGGTAGTGAGTGTATGCCTGTGTGTGTGTGTGTGTGTGTGTGTGTGTGTGTGTGTGTGTGTGTGTGTGTGTGTGTGCATGCATGCTTGCAAGTTTGTGTACTAGAGTGTGTGTGTGTGTGTGCTTGTGTACGGACACACAAGTGTGTACATGCATGTGTGCATGCATGTGAGTGTGTAGTTGTTTGGGTGGGTGGGGGGAACAGGAAAGTGGATGTGGAGAAGGGTTTGCATGTCAGTGCGGGGATGAGGGTGGGACTGGAGGGGAATGGGCAGGGCACATGCACATGGATGCATGCACATGCTTGTTTCTGTTTCAAAAGAAGTGTTTTCCTGCTAGTTGACACTGAGATTTTAAGGCTTCAGATTGTGGAAAGTGAAAGCAGTGTTATAGGAGTGCCAAAGATCAACAATGAGACTTTAAGGCTTCAGATTGTGGAAAGTGAAAGCAATGCTATAGGAGTGCTAAAGATCAACAATGAGATTTTAAGGCTTCAGATTGTGGAAAGTGAATGCAATGTCCAGAGATCAGCAATAAGATTTTAAGGCTTCAGATTGTGGAAAGTGAAAGCAGTGTTATAGGAGTGCTAAAGATCAACATGAGATTTTAAGGCTTCAGATTGCAGAAAGTGAATGCAGTGTTATAGGAGTGCCAAAGATCACAGTGGGATTTTAAGGCTTCAGATTGTTGAAAGTGAATGCAATATTATAGGAGTGCCAAAGATCAACAATGAGATTTTAAGACTTCAGATTGTGGAAAGTGAATGCAATGTTATAGGAGTGTCCAAAGATCAACAATGAGGGGGTTTTAAGGTTTCAGATTGTAGAAAGTGAAAGAAATGTTATAGGAATAGCAAAGATCAACATAAGATTTTAGGGCTTCAGATTGTTGAAAGTGAATGCAATGTTCCAGGAGTGTCCAAAGATCAACAATGAGATTTTAAGGCTGCAGATTGCGGAAAGTGAAAGCAATGTTATAGGAGTGTCCAAGGATCAACAATGAGATCTTAAGGGTTAATGCAATGTTTTAGGAGTGTCCGAAGATCAACAATGAGATTTTTAGGCTTCAGATTATGCAAAGTGAATACAGTGTTATAGGAGTGTCCAAAGATCAGTCCTTTCAGTTGTATTCCTGCAAATGTTGATAAAAGAAATCCTTAATCCAATGAACATTTTATCTCTGCCGGTTTTTTTTCCACCTATAATCAGTTCAACATTCTAAAATTTCCAGCATGTGATGAATTTTTGAACATTAACTATTTTTCTTGCTATCATTGGGAAGTGTTTCTAAAACTTCCACATGAGATGAACTTTCACCACTATCAGTTTTTTTTCTTGTTACTATCATTGGCATCATTTGCAGGTGCTCCCAAAATTTTCACTATGATATGTGTTGTATATTGCCATTAAATGACTTTGATTTAGAATTTGTAAAAAATTATTGTTCCTGTTGTAACAAACAATAACACATTAAAAGCAGATAATACCTTTGCCTTCCTCCACACATTCAAACGCACTCATATAAAGAGATGTATATATGCAAGCGCAAGAGTCTACATACAAACATATATATACACACACCCACACTCAACGCATGCACACACTCGCAGTGACACAGACATGTACCCATACACTCACCCACTCATCCCACTGCTAATCCTACCCTCCTCCACCCCCAACCCCCACTCCTCAAATCCTCACTCCCCACCCCACTTGCCACATACATGCATGCATGGACACATGCGTGCATGCACACACACATGCACACAATTTCATGAAACACATGCTCACATTATGCATACAAGCATGTATGTGTGCACACACAAACATGCACTCACACACACGCTCACACACATGCACGCACACACGCACGCAAGCATATACGCACGCACGCACATATATACCTGCATGTACACATGCACATGCGAGCATACACATGAGGGTGCACACACACGTACGCACGCACACACACACACTGTGGTGGAAGAATGTGTAAGGGATGAGAAAGGGCTTGATGGATGAATTGTTATGTGTATGAATTTTGGCAATGTGTGCATATAGTTGCATTCAGTGTTGTGTATGACACAAACATAGTCTGAGCTGCGGTGCACATGTAGTGGTTCTGTGCAGTGTTTGGGTGATTTTTTTTTTTTCTTTTTTTTCAGTAATTACACTTGGCCAGAGGTGACATTAATGCTTTCTTGTTTGTATTGAGACTGTCTATTTTTATTCTTTCTGATGTTGAAGATTGGTTTTGTTCAGCATTTGATATTATCTGTTGGAAGTTATTGTTCCATAGTTGATGGTCTTTTACCCCCCACCCTGCTACCTGTATGTCTTGCAGCTTACAGTAAGAAGAAAGATTAAATATCAGCATGAATTAATCACTTAAGCTACTTCTTGGAAGTCAAATGAACTGCCTATTATCAGAGGGCCAGTGAAATCCCCCTCACCCCCTTCCCATCCTTGCACCTCTCAGTCCTTCACTCTTATGTCTCTCTACCCTTTTATCCAACACAGCCATCTTCTGTCAATTATCTAATGTTTCTGTCCCAGCAGT
This sequence comes from Conus betulinus, assembly GCA_016801955.1. Taxonomy (NCBI): domain Eukaryota; kingdom Metazoa; phylum Mollusca; class Gastropoda; order Neogastropoda; family Conidae; genus Conus; species Conus betulinus. The sequence goes on from JADBJO010000059.1 coordinate 936,213, forward strand.
TTTCTTTGGTTACAGCATGTAACTTTTTTGTAGTCAGTCCCCCACATCTTCCTTTGTCTGTTGGGCAGGGATAGATGTGTGATCTGCATACACCTCCTTTCATCGTCTCCTCATCACCACCAACCAGATCCATGTGCTCTGTATGCCTCTGACCCCGACCTTCACCCTCCAACCCCTCCCTTCCCTGGTTCATTCACTCATGTGTAGTCCTTATTCTCTGTTCTTTCCCATACATTGTTTTTGTTGCCTCTGTTTCATTGAAGTATTATATACTTTTTTTTGTATGCTTCACTTTGTTTTTCAGTAGTGCTTATATGTGTTAATTTGTGTGTTATAGATGTATTTCATGTGTGAGCAGAGTCATATTGTCTGTTAAATGTTTAGTGTGTGGTTTTTCAAGATCATAAAGTAAATATACACTTCAGTTTACACACACAGAATGTAAGTAAGTGTGTATGTTTGATTCCTTTCCTCATCCCGAACCTTACATCAAATCGATCAGTCCCATATCGGTTTTAAGATTCTGTGGTCATTATGTCTGAATTCTGTTTATTGCTGTTGATAATTTTCATTGTAAATATTATGAGGCAACATGATATCTAACGTCCTTTATGTAGTTTTTATATTGTTGATCAGAAAATCAATGCATGCAATAAAACAACATAACTTTTTAGGACGTGTATTGATTTAGTGAGTATGTGTGTATGTGTGTGTGTGTTTGTGTGTGTATGTGCATGAGTGTATGTTTGCTTGTTTCCTCTATCTGATGAGGACATTTTTCCGTTAAGCAGAAGGAGTCCTCAGAAAGTCAGGTTTCCTGAGGAGGTTTGGAAGTTGAAACAAAGTCCCATGAAGTCTAGTCATACAGATTGAGAGTCTGAGATTTTTTTAATAGAAAAAAGGAAATGCTGAGACTTTGACATCTTTCTACTTTATAGCGACAAGGTTGTACAGTTTTCACTTTCATGTCATTATACATGCAAAATGAAACAGTTTATAGTGTTGCATGTTCTCAAAGGCATGCTTACCAAAGGGTGTGTGTGTGTGTGTGTGTGTGTGTGTGTGTAGGAAAATTAGGAGGATGGGAGAGTGGAGAATATGTATGCATATGCATGTATGAGACTGAGTGCAACAGAAATTGTTCCTGAACATGTATGTGTTTATGAACACAAGAGGTTTCCCTGCATGAATGTGTACTCGTATCCCACCCTTTAAAATGTTTTTTAGGTTACCAGACCCATAACTTATTACTGATTTTTAGTTCATACCATCCATATGACTTTCAAACCCTATTCCACTCTTAGTGTGCTTTGAACAAACATTCACATTTATTGTGTCTTTAATTTAACTGGGAAAAAAGTAAACGCATTAGAATAGATGACGTTTGATGAGTAGGATACTGGCAAGAATGTATTCAGTCTTATGTGATGGAGATTTAGTGTTTTTCACTGGGTCTTGGCTTAAATGAAAAAAAAAAAGTAAATGAGAAGGAAAATACTGATGTTATACTCATTGTTCACCACAGCAGAAGCAGTTATAATCGGTAAAAAGCTGTGTACCAGTTGTTTTTTTTAATAATCAGTATTGAAATGTGCGTAATTATCATTGGTTTATTAATGCTTTCAATCAAGATTTAAATGTGTACCCCTTATTCTTTTTATGGCAGTCAGTTACTTTGTGTAAGTAAGAAATGGAACTAAACTAGAAAATGTAACGTCCAAAAGACGCGAGTATAAATGACATTGTTTATTGTTTTAGAGAGAGAAAGAGAATATGTATTTTTAAGAATTACAAGCACTTTTAATCCGGATTTGTATGAGTATCTCCAAAGTCTTGTCTTCAGGCTATTGGAATCATAATGCCTGTACTTTTAGGGTAGCAGTAATGTGATATCTGTGTATTGAATGCGCAGGTTGAGTCCGGAGATCTACATGAAGAGACCTATGGTGGATGGGGATCATTGGAGGCTGGATGTGATATACTGGAGAGAAAAGCTGTGAGACATGAAGCAGAGATTTTCATAACATTAGGTTTTATGCACTCTGTGAAAGTGATGGTGTGTGTGTGTGTGTGTGTGGGCCATGTAATTTTTGCTCGTTTGTGAGGCAGAAAGAGATACAGAAATTCAAAGATGAGTGAGGGTTTGCGCATATGTTTTGGTTTTGTTTGCAGTGCAGTTGTTCAGTTTGTGATCAATTTTAACAAGAGTGAAAGCAAAATAGGCATAATAAAAAATGAAAAACATAGAAATATTCCGGTTCCTTGCTCACACCCAACCCTCAACCCTTCCCGATTAATCTCTTTATGTGCTTTCAGACAAAGATGTGCCCATACATTCTCTCTGCAGCTCACTGTCAGTCCCAACTCCACTCCTTTGCACATGTCACTCAATCCCTTGTCCTCACAAATACATATTTCTCATACACATGCTCATGTGAGGCTATCCATGTTTCAGTTTTAAATTTCTGTGTCTCTTTTATGTTCTAGATGTTTCGACTATCTCTTTCTTTGGGTGCTAACACCATCACCCCAACCCCCACCTACATCCCTAATCCCCATTGCATGTCTCTCATTCTGTTTTTTTTTTTAAACTCAGAGTTGTCCAGTTTGGTGATAGAAAAATACCTCTCTCTCTCTTTCTCTCTCTCTGTATGTCAGTCAGTGTCTGTCCTGTTTGAAGAACTTGTCTGTGTGTGGCAGGCTCAAGGAGTGAGAGTGTTCATCTTGCTCTACAAAGAGATTGAGGCCGCTCTTATGATCAAGAGCATCTACAGTAAACAGGTGCTCATGGGCAAGCATGAGAACATCAAGGTATGTACACCAGTCCCAAGACCATCATGTGAAGTGAATTTCTGGCATGAGAGGTATTTCCTCACTCAACCCACTCTCCGTACTGCTCCGTCTCTTCCCTGCCTACCCCCCACCCCCACCCCCCATCCACCACCCATTATTCCCTCCAGCATTATGTTCAGGTCACCTTCTTGCCCTTATCCCCCGAGTAGGCTACATCACTTTCCAGCCTTTGTTTGATTAGCATTTGGCTGTCTTTGTTCACACATTTTAGCGTTGAAAATGTCATAAGATTCAAGTAGGTCTCTGACTCGGTGAGATGGGCTTGTTATAAGTCTGCCAGCTCACGTAACAAATGATAATAATGTGTTTTGCTGTTTAACAGCTTCACATTTCTTATATCTATGTATGTTGACCATATCTGCACAGTTTGGGTGTTTTGTTCAATTCTATCATATCCAGTGCCAAAACCGTGCAAGCTGTTTGGATAATAAGGTATGTCCCTTTCCAGCATGGCTGCAGTTAGTTGCCATGGCAATATACATTTTGAGTACACTAAAGCTTAATATATCTGGTATGATTGTGCCATGTTTTAACCAATCTTTGAATGAGAAAAACATTTTTGTCCTGCTATCTGTTTTTTTTCCACCAGTTTTTTCGAGGCAGCCTGAGGTCAGGACTGCTACTGGTCTGAGGCGGCATTATCGTGTATGGGTTAGAGCACATAGAATAATGGATGCAAAATGCATGCACCTTTGAATATAGTTCCTTTCAGTCAGGCTAGTATCTAGCAAAACTGAACAGTGGAACATCCTTTCTGATGCTGTGTGTGATTGACAGTGATGCTGCTGCTGAGCGCCTGCTGGAAGGGATGTTTGTAGAATGCACCGTCCAAAGTCAAGGCTGCTATTATTGCAATAAGCCACCAAGAAAATGCTATTTTTTCTTTCCCCCAACCTTTGGTAAAGAAACCAGTATTTCAGAAAGTTTGAGGCAAGTAGATCTCAAACTCAAGACAGTGGTAGTTTTGTAAGGAGAAAAACAAGACAAAAGAGTAGTAATTGAAATGTTGGTCTTGAACACAGAGTAAAGGAATTTTACTATTCAAACTCAGGACAATCATAAAAAAAAGGAATTGAAAAGTATTTTGAACAGTTAATAAAGGAAACCATATTCAGAAAAGGAAAAAGAAAAAGGTAAGCTTAAACTGAAACTATAAAGCAGAAACAAGTTCACCTTAGAGGCATGCTAAATACTTTGATTTCTAATCTGGAGTATTATTGCTCCTTACATTCCAGTCGTCTTGACCTGATTTTCTTTTTTCTTTAAGTGGTGAACCTCACAGTTTCAGCACCTTGTAGCCTGAAAACTGTGTAACACATTCAGAGAAGTTTAATGTACATATGAACATTGTATTAAAAGGTCATTAAAGGAGAGCAGCATGTTGATATTAATGTGAAAGTAATCATTAGAGAGATAAGTAATGTATTTATTTTTTTATCATGTTGTCAACTTTTCTTCTTTTTTATTTTTACACCACAGCTGCTCACACTTTTGTTTTAGTCCTGCCTGAAGTTACCTTTTGCTCACTTTAACATTAGCAGATAAATAATGTTTTCTTTTTACTTTTACAGGTACAAGACCTGGCCTCTTATAAAAGCCTCTTTATTGTAGCCTTTGCTGTCTTTTCTTGAGTACAATCAAATATTCTGTGCTACTGTATGGCCCTTTGCAGTCAGCTGGGCTATATGCAAAATTTACCTTACCTTACCTGTGCTCCTGTCCTCTTTTCTTAGGTACTTCGACATCCGGACCACATTCCTGGCAAGGGTATTTTGTTGTGGGCCCACCACGAGAAACTGGTGGCTATTGACCAACAGATCGCCTTTGTGGGAGGATTGACCTCTGCTATGGACGATGGGATGATGCCCAGCACAGGTGTGTTTTGTCAGAGTTAGGTGAGACTTGGTGCAGCATTTCATACCAGTTACAAGTTTTGTTTTTATGTTCTGTTAGAAAGCAACGGTGAAGAATATCTGCAAGTTATTTGTACAAGATTGCTCAGTAACTGAGAACTGATTCTTAACATATGTTAAACGATTCCAAAACAAGCATGTGCCTTGAAAGCGGTAGTCATGGTGCAGTGGTTAGCATCGCGCGGGCTGCAAAAGAAGAAAAGTGTGGGTTTTGAGTCCCATCGGAGACATTTATTTGTGGGGTCTTGCAGCACCAGTCAGCTCCCACCCAGAGGTGAGTGTCAGCTGAAACAGGAAGGCTGGAAACAAGAAGTCAAGTTTTATCCACTTAATGGATATGTATAGCTGAGAATGTTGCCGTCAGCTCAGATAGGAAGGCTGGAAACAAGGAGTTGAGTTTCATCCCTTAATGGATGTATATAACTGAGAATGTTGCCATCAGCTCAAACAAGAAGGCTGAAACAAAGAGTTGAGTTTCATCACTTAATGGGTGTATATAGCTGAGAATGTTGCCGTCAGCTCAAACAGGAAGGCTGGAAACAAAGAGTTGAGTTTCATTCACTTAGTGGATGTATATAACTGAGAATGTTGCCATCAGCTCAAACAGGAAGGCTGGGAAACAAAGGGATGAGTTTCATCCCTTAATGGATGTATATAGCTGAGAATGTTGCCGTCAACTCAAACAGGAAGGCTGGAAACCAAGAGTTGAGTTTCATTCACTTAGTGGATGTATATAGCTGAGAATGTTGCCGTCAGCTCAAACAGGGAGGCTGGAAACAAGGACTCAAGTTTCATCCACTTAATGGATGTGTATCTGTGAATGTTGCTCAGCTATGCTGCCTAACGCTAGGTGGTTGTATCTCTCAGGCCTGGTTGATGCTAGATGGTCTGAGCAGACTGACTGACAGTATTCCGTATGTGTGTTTATCATCTGAACTCGTTGATTACATGTATGTTGGTGTCTGTTCAGTCTGATTAACTATGTGTAAATGGGTGACAAGTTCACACTGATTACATACATATTGATGATCTGTGTGAACTGATTGATTGCATGTATGTTGGTTACCTGTACAAGCTAACTAACCACATCTTTGTAGGTGATCTGTACAGACTGACGACATGTGTATTGGTGATGTGTGCAGACTGGCTCCATGTGTATTGGTGATCTGTACAGACTGACCACATATATATTGGTGATGTGTACAGACTGATGACATGTATATTGGTGATCTGTACAGACTGATGACATGTATATTGGTGATGTGTGCAGACTGACGACATGTATATTGGTGATGTGTGCAGACTGACTGACATGGGGTCCATTAGTTTGAATTCCTCTCCTCCCTCTCCTGCTGCTGCTTCTGTCAGTACACGACAGGAGGAATCTCACGTCACTGACTACACTGAGGTGAGAAAAGGTTCAGAGATGTTTGGGGACAAGTCATTTTTACTGCATGAGTTTGGTATGAAAATGTATACATTAAATGTTAGTTAATGGTGTATGTGTGGTTGCATCTGCATGTGAATGCAATGACTGGTTTTTATGAGAGTGTTGTTAAGTGTGTGTGTGTGTGTGTGTGTGTGTGTGTAAGAGAGAGATTGCATTTACACATGCTTCAATGTGTGTGTGTGTGTGTGTGTGTTTGTGTGTGTGACTCAAAAGTTTTGTACTCACTCACATTTTCTGTTTATACTTGATTCGCAATATTTATTGATTGTTTGAATAACTGGCTGGATGATTGAGTGGTTGATTGATTGATTGTGTGTTCGATTGATCATCTTTTTTTCTATGTCATTCTCATTGTGATTTAAAGTCTTTTTTTAAAGATGAGTTAACAGTTTGTTGCTGATTTTAAAACCAAAAGCGAGAACAGAGTGCCTTTGTTGATGTAATGACTTTCAGTAAAATTTGTGTGGTTGTGCATGTGAGTGAGTATGTGTGTGTGTGTGTGTGTGTGTGTGTGTGTGTGTGTGTGTGTGTTAGTAATCAGTATATTTTTTTAACAGTCTGTAATTCCATGAGCTGTTAAGACTTGCTTTGGTTTATTGGTCTGTCCCAGCTGACAGAAGATCTACGCAGCACTGACAGTCCAGCGTCTCTACGCTTTGTCCCCTCAGGTTCTCCTGCGGTGTCCAAAACTGGTGCTATAGCTGCAGCAGCAGCAACTCCTGCAGCTGTTGCTGTTGCAGGAAAACTGCGCAAGGGTGTCTCTATCCAGGACGTCGATGTTACGGTCATTCCACCTTCGCCACCACAGACGGCAGGTGAATCAAGTGACACTGGAGAAGAAATCAAACCCCACAGAAGGGAGCGGTGATATCGTTGTGCAGCAGGAGCTTCAAACCATGTGTATGCCCGTGTTGTTTTAAACTCTGGAGAAACGTCCGAGACAGATGGAAGAGAAGAGCCTGGGGAATCCTCCACTGAAGCCACCACAGTGGCAGAACAGACAGACACTACTCATGCTGATCTCTCAGAAACTAATCGGGTGTCTGTGGACTCCACCACTTCCACGGGGAGTGGCAAGAGACATTTATGGGGTGAGGGGGAAAGGGAAAGCTGCTGAAACTAAAAATCCCGTCTCAGACCTCAGCTGATGCAGAACCTTCTGATTTGGACGGCCAGCCGACCGATGAAGTAGACAGGCTGCAAGTTACCAAGCCCCCAGACATTCATGATTCAGACAATGGTCATCCGCGGACAAGCAGCGTAGCATCCAATGTGTCTGTGAATTCTGAAAGCACTCTTATCACCAAGGCAGAAGTTTCAACTCAGCTGCATCAGCCACCTCCGCAGTCGGCACGAAGTACAGAAGGTGGGGAGAAGGACATGCTGGATTTCAAGGGAGCAGTGAGTGTGATGATTTGCTGAGGCGCAAGGCTAGGCAGGAGGAGAACAACAACCAAGGGCAGTCCGGTGAAGATGGCCAGGAGCCAACAACTCCTGGGGCCATGGCCAGAAGGTGAGTATGACAAGTCTGTTGTTCATTATTTCTTTTTTCTTTTCTTGTTCTTTTTCATTTTTTCCGCACTCTGTTTATGAAGTATTATCGTGCTGAAGATGCTGTGTCTGTTACTTCTGCTGTTTTGATGTCAGCTCAGCAGGAGTCATCGTGCCTTTCCTTTTTTTGGAGGGACAAGTCGTTTCCCTTTTCAGGTGATATAAAAGCTACACAAAGGACCATAGTTTTTTCAGGGTCCTTTCACCTTTAGAGATATTCTTGGCAGTCACAGACAAGGTCAGGGAAAACAGAACCCAGGCCACACCTCAGCCCTTGTATGCCTAGTGCCCTTCCTCCTCTTTCCATTATCCCTATCCCTCCCTTAAGCAGTAAGGCTCTTTCCTTTGGTCTGTCCCAAAGTCCTTGAGTACTATATCAGACCATGAACACAATGCGAATGGTTGTCAGATGATTTTATCCATGATGTCAAAGTGCCTCAGCCTTTGGCAAAAGAACATGGATCACTTGGTTTTGTCCAGAGATTTTTCATTTCTTTAAACCCTCTTGCATTTGCATTTTCTGGCCCAAAACTGCTAGTATTCGTATTTTTTTTTGAGAAATCAGTGAAATGTGGTCAATTCACGACCCCAGTCTTTTGAATGAATCGTTTCCCATACCCCATTCTATTGTTCAGATTACATTAGACACCTCTCAGGGATGCCCATTTATTTTGGCCAGCCCTGACTTAAACAAAGCTGCAGTGTGTGAGGGAAAGTAACGTGACACGTGCAGCCAGTTGCGGCCATAACAAACACCAGGAGAGAGAGACAAACAGAGAGGCTGGATACTGGCGAAACAAATGCAAGAGGGTTAACAGACCCTGTCCTCTCAGGGCTTTTTGATGGACTAGGAAAAATCGGACAGCATGCCTGCTCAGGAGTTCAGTCACCTGGGGATGCACTTTCTCATCATGATCCGTCTTCAAGACTCCAGAGCGGAGTCTTTCCCTTAGTCTGTGATTCTGTCGCAGTCTGTGTTCCTGAGCTCATCTGCACAGTTTTTTTAAGTCAGTGGTGCTTGATCTCATTAGGAGACAGTGTTCAACATCATTTCCTGCAGATGAAGGTTGTTTTTCTTGCACCGAACACATGGTCTCAGATGCTGATAGGCAGAACAGTGGCTGTTTGGAAGATGCAACTGTGGTGGTGTACATTTAAAAAATCAGAGGAAGACTCACTTCATGTCCATGAACAAGTGGGCCCTGTCTCTTCACCTGGCTACTTGGTCATTCACCTGTCTTGCCAGGTAGTTGGTATCTCTCATCTGGTGAGATACATTCCAAGTAAGCTGAATGATCTCGCCGACTTCTGATCCTGGAAAAGGACTGCATACTGAACAGGATAATGTATAGGCAGATCTGTCAGGTTTGGGCAACTTCTTATATAGACGTAGTTGCCACTGGATGGAACATCCAGCTTCCATTTTTGTGTCTCCAGTGTCAGACCCCGTGATAAATAATGGACATTCTTGTTTATTTCTTCAGAGGAGATATTCGTATAGGCTCCCCCCTTCACACCCCTCCACCCCCCACCTTCCAGCATTTCTGAACTAAGTCGCCAGAAGAAACCGTTGGCTGATCAGAGTCTGCCCCTGGAAGTAGTCCAAGAACTGGATCAGTCTTCTTGTGAGCCATATGATGAAGGTTGCCATTCCCCTCTCTGTGAGGCCATATTGTCTCGGCCAGAAATGAAGAAATGGCACCTGGACCCTGCATCCTTTCCTTTCCATGCCAAATCCATAACAGGCAGTCTGCGCTTAATGCATAAAAAAGATCATGCCTGATTGTCTTGGGGGTATATGGTTGCTCAGACAGTAACGTATCACCGTTGATGGGTTTCCACATTTTCAGGTTTCACTTGGTCTGTATATGTGCAGTGTTTGTTTCATGTAACTGTAAGATATTTGCTATTTAAATTGATTGGCTTGCAGATGTGTCAGGTAATTGGCTGATTGATCATTTCATGTTACTTGAGAGAGAGCAGGGACTCGTCCGTTCACCTCCTGCTTTGACAAGGGAAGACAAGGTTTAGGACTTTTTGTGGGCTCTGGGAGTATTTTGGAAACCTGTCTTCAGTGGGTTCACAGCTTTCCCACTTTAAAGTAAGCATGTTCTGCCCTCCTTTTTTTTTTTCAATATCTTTTTTTTTTTGGGACAGGAAGGTGTGAGAAAGGTACTGAAAGTAGTTTCTAGAAATACCTGCTCATTCAAACTCTTGGGTGCCCTCCTTCCTCTCAGCTTTTTGCCAGGAAAGGCGTGTGCACAGGCAAATTGAAAGAACGTATGTATAGAGGCACTCTTTTTCAGAATTAGGATATACTTGGGATAGCTCCACTATCTCCCATTTTTTAAGTAAGTGGTTCCTGATGATGTAGTGTTGTTCTATGCCTAGTATGAAAAAAAAAAAAACATTTGTTTGGTGGTCAGTTAAATGTTTTTTAAAAATTACTTTGACAGGTTGATTTTTTTGGATAATCTTGTTTTCTAAAGTGAGACAACTGCAGGCGAAAATCTAAACAAATCTAAAGTTTTAAGTTTTTATTTTGGTTTAAAGATACGTATTAAACTTTTTTGTTCAGTTTGATCTTTTCACATTTCCATTCATTGTTCTTACATGAAATATCAGCACACACACACACGCACACACTCACACTCACGCTCACACACACACACACACACACACACACACACACACACACACACATACAAGCATGCATGCACAGATGCAGGCATGTGCACACAACTGAAGTGGGTAATTGATCTGTGTGTCTTCAGGCGTTGGAGAATGGTGTTCAATGTACAGAAGTTTGAATCCACAGTGCGACACACTCAGACCCCAGAGAGGATACCTGCTGAACTGTTGCTGCCTGCATCAGCAGGGGAAAAGAAAAAAGAGACGAGGGGTAAGACGCGGATTACATCCCTTTCACTTCCAAGTAGTCAGTGAGCCCAATTTTTGTGTTATACTGGGCCTCTTATTGTCAGTGTCTTATTACAGTCAGATACCTTGCATTTCATATCAAAAACAAGTTGTGAAATAATGCTGACAGTAAACAATTTATTTATCTTAAAAAAGAAATGCTGACAGTACACATTTTATTCTTCTTTCTGACTGGAAAATGGCTCGCAGTACATAGTTTATTTATCTTTATGACTTGAAAGCAGTATCAATTGTGACTGGGAAGCAGTACAGATTTTTTTCCTTTCAGTGATGATTCTTTTATCCCTTTCATAAATATTACAACAGGTGATACCCTCAGTTTGTCTCAGACATCTTCATAATGATGAATTCGAACTTTTGACTAGCTAGTGACCTGTAAGATGCAACAATGACATGCAAACAAATTTGACATTAAGATTTATCTACCACAGTTCTGAGAGGAATAGAATTGTATTCTAAGAGGATAGTTGTGTTAAAGTGGTCTAGGTCAAAGAAATGTGGTGCATTGCATGTTCACATTGTGTTTCCTTATGTGATTTATGGTGATTAAAAAGAAATTGTTCTGACAGTTGAATTTGTAATTGTCATCATCCAAGCCAGTTGTTTCTTAATCTTTCACAGAGATTAGATGTTGTGAACTAGGAGTTCATGGGCTTGAATCCCATCAGAGGAAGTATTTGTGGGATTCGTGGGATTGTCCAATCCCATCCAGCTGTTACCTAGATTTTACTGTATCAGTGTGTGTCTTAATGTCTTCAAGGACAAAACTAAAATCCCATAGTCAAGTTTCATCTACTTAAAGGACATATCTCTGAAAGTGTTCCCCAAATATCCTAACCAACACTGCAGTTGACTCTGGGATATATTATGAAAAGAAGTGTGAAATAAATCCTGCCAAAAAGTTCAAGACCAGAATGGAACTTTATAGGATCTTCATCATCGTTGTCGTCGTCATCATCATCATCATCATCATTGATCCAGTGCCCTTAATTGCATGCTTTTGCCATGATCTAAGCTTAAAGAACTCTTCCTTGCAATTTTTGACAAGGTCTAGAGTGTAAATGAGTTCATGATCACTGTGGTTGGAAGGATGTGGTGGCTGTCTCTGTCGTGAGGGGACACCCACTTACACTGACTTTGTGACCACAAAGTTATTGGCATTGCAGAGGCTTAGCACTTGGTGTCCTGTTGAATCAGCACCTGAAGAACACCACCAAAGTAATTTGGCAACAGTATGTCTTCTTGACAATCTTGACCCGCTCTTGACAATCTGATATGAATAAGTCCTTGTGGAGCTCTAACATAGGGACAAGGACAGAATGAACTCTCACATACACACACACTTGCAGACAGGTCATATCACAGAGACTTTAACCCATACACCGCCGACATTGCCGAAAGGCACCAAGTAGGGTTACCTAACTCCCGATACTCTCTCACGATCCAAGTTCATGAGATAAAAAGCCAGCAATAAACGTCATAGTTGGGGGATGGTCTGGCCCGTGCTCACAGCCATTAGCTTTGTCAGAACACTATTCAGTTCAGTGTTTTATCGACATTATTCTAATTATTTTTCCATTCACAATCACGTCACCACCAAGCACTTATGTACTCGACCTTGCCGTACATTTACCACAGATGAGTGATGGGAATATTGAACAGACGGTCAGTTGTTCCTAATACAGATGAAGAAGAACCCAGATAGTCACAAGGAAACAACAATAGTGAGAGCTTGACCGTATTATTGCAGTGTGAGGCGTTGGACCGTGGCCAAATGGTTGGGAGAGATAGCTGATGAGAGATAAGACTAGACGCCCACTTACTACCGCATGTGCCCCAGTGTTCTGGTGTTGAGCCAGTCAACACTGACTGACTGTTTACTAACTATGTGAGGGAGAGCGAACTAAGACTTTAGGCAATGAACTTGACACGCACACTGTGGGCCGACTCTTGCTGGTCGAGGTTGAAGGGGGCGTGGCTGACTGACACGTGAGAGGCGAGCAGCAGTGATGTTTGAGTGGGTTTTATGATCAGCTGAATGGCTCTCAAGGGTTCAGAGACCAATAGGCACATGAATGACTTTGTGTTTATAAAAAAATATTACTGTTGAGAGTGAAAGGTGTGTGTGTGTGTGTGTGTGTGTGTGTGTGTGTTCCCTTTTTCTTCCTTACATGTGTACCAGTTAGGCATAAGAATCTCTGTGTGTGTGTGTGTGTGTGTGTGTGTGTGTGTGTGTGTGTGTGTGTTCCCTGCTATTGGAGTAGTTGTAATTGTGGCTGTTTCTTCCATTTTTCTGTTGGAAATACCATACTTTCTGGTCTTCAGTAGTGAGTGGAGTATTTTTCCTCCCTTGTTGAGAGTCTGTTGGCATTCTTTCTTCATTTTTACGTTTAGGAAAAACGTAACATTCTTTTTTTATTTTGCATTTTTTTTTTTTTTTTAGTATTTGAAATTACATGAAATTTGAAATTGTTGTTGACTTACCATTACTACATGTTATGATATAATAAAGTATAGTGTATCTCATCCATTTTACAAAAAATAGCATGAGAATTGGTTGTTTAGTTCCAGAGATATCCGCGTTTCACATATGCTGGTATGAAATAAGAGCTTTTTTTTAAAAAATGGCTGGCGATGGTGATTTATGCAAAATAGAATGTCTGGTGGTGAAAGGGTTAATGTCGGATTAACCTTTGTTGTTCTCCCGTTTAACATAGAGCTAACTTTTACAACATATAGATGTATGCTTTTATTTCAGGCTTCATTTTACCATAAAATGGAAAACAAGTTCAGGGGAGATCGCAGAGGAAGTTTTGACCTTGGCAGAATGGAGTTGAAAAACAAGTATGTGATATATATTCAAAGTTGTATGAAAAGTACAGTAACATTCTGTAAAAATTACTTTTATAAAGATGTATATGTGGATGCATGTCTCATATAAGGTCACAGATGTTTGATAGATATCCAAGACTGTTATCTATTAAGGAAAGTGTGCAGAGAATCTTGGATGTACTCAGGCAGCCCACAGATGTAGGAGGTATTCACTGTGTTGAGACAGTTCAAACATACCATACCTTGCACATGTAGCCAACCACAAGCAAGACACACTATTAGGTCATTCACATACCCGACCTTTTATCTTGTTTTTTTTTTGCATGCACACTCTGCACAAATGCTGCCATTGGAACACAGAAATTGAAGTTATTGCGCCATCAATACGAAATAAACATTTGGCATTAATCAGACGTAAATAGTAAAAGGGGGGGGGGGGGGGGGGGGTATATTGGCTGAAATTTTCACATTTTAAGGTAGTCTCTTTTCTGTTATTATACTGCCTTGCTTCTCTGAAAAGAATAGGAAACGAGCCAAACAAAGTACACAAAAAAGACCATGAAAAACAAGAATACTAGGGCTCTGTGTTTTTTGTGTATACAAATAGATACACAAAAAAATCATGTGCACACACATACATACACAAAAACACACACACGCCACACACATACACACACACACACACACACACACACACACACATTCACACACACACACACACACACACACACACACACACACACACACACACACATTCTCTCTCTCACACACACACACACACACACACACACACACACACACACACACACACACACACACACACTTGAGAGAGAGAGAACGTCTTCACCTTGAAACCTTGTCCAATTTGTCATGGACAGGTATGATGAGAATGAGACTGGAGTGTATCGTACACACAGTGAGCAGGACATTTTGGAGCGAGGTCTCCAGGGAGCAACCAGACTATGGATCGGCAAAGACTATGTCAACTTTATTCACAAAGATTTTGTGTACTTGGAAAACCCTTTTGAAGGTAGGATCTGTTGTGACTGTCTTGAGTGCAGTTTCTGTCTCTGTATCCGCTTCAGTTTCGTTTTTTCTTCTTTATATTTCACAAGAGGTTTGCAGCTGTGTCAGCAAGACTGGAGGCCTTACAAAGCTCCCTTAGGCTGTACTGACAGAGTCATTGTTACTTTGATTGAATGCTGGTTTTCCAAAATACTGCTAAGCCTGTCTAGCCCAAATGCTGATGGGGCTAAGCACGATGTGGTGGGATTTAATGATTCTGGTAGGGTCTCGTATGTTAGACAGGGATAGAGTGAGATCCAAACTAAAACTGCCTAGCCCTTATTCCATTCTGTCTTCATTTTTCACCAGAGATTTTCTGTTTTCTGCTCCCTATCTAGACTAGTTTTTCACTTTTTTTTTTTGTAGATGATTTAGTCCACTTAGGGATTGCTGTTCTCAATGGTTTTTATCAGTAAGCAGTATGTATAGTTAGTCATCTTTTTATTCAGAAAAAAACTTATGAAACCCTCTTTTCATAGAACATTTCCTGACAAGATTGCCAGTTTCAAGCTAGTGTAGTCGCCATGTTGTCCAACATTTATGAAAAGGAGCAGGCTGTTCCTCCAACAAACACCCTTTCCAGCTCTCGGTTATATAAAAATAAATGACAAAGTAATAAACAAGGGTTCTGGGTCTTCTCTTTTCTTTGATGACTTTACACATTATAGAGTTCGGGTCATCGACATAGGCACCAGAAGCCGACACCAGGTTTGCATTGATAAGAACAGACTGTGGGCTAAACAAAATGTTGAACCTTCTTTCTAATCTACTAAAACACTGTAGTCACTTGCCCAGCTGAATGGCCAAAACATGTCAGGTTGGGAAGGTTCTTAACCAGTCTGAAGAGGCTGAAAATATTAACTGATTTCTGTTCTAAGTCGTATCAGACTAAGCAGAATGCAAATGTAGATAATAAAAAGGCCTTTTTTTTTTATTTAGCGTTCATTTATTTGCTGAATCAGTGGTAACATGTTTCATCTCTGTTATTCAGGTCTGTCTAAACTGTCGATCTGTCTGTCCATTATCCCTTCTCCTTGGCTCTTTGTCATACCCATGCACTATGCCCTGATCTTCCAACTGAACAACCAAAACATGCTGGGCTGGGAATGCTTCTCAACCAGTCGCTGCATCAGGGCTGAAAAGGTTAATTGCTTCATGTTCTCCTATCAGACTAAGCAGAATGCATATGGAAATAGTTAAAAATACAGTTGTGTGTGTGTCAAGCATAAAAATGTTAGCAGCATCAATGGTAACATATTTCATCTCTGTCATTCAAGTCATTAAAATCATCAGTCTGTCTTTCCACTATCCCCTCTTCTTGGCTCTTTCTCATACTTATGCACTGTGTTATTTGACATTTTGAAATCACTGAAAGTTCACTGTTTCAATTTCAGACTTCATAGATCGCTCACAAACTCCCAGGATGCCGTGGCATGACATTGGTGCAATGGTGTATGGAAAAGCTGCCAGAGATGTCTCTAGGCATTTTTCATTGGTCGCTGGAACTTCACAAAGGTCAGATTTCAGTGCTTACAGCTTTGTTACAGTAGTCACGTAAATATTTCCGCTAGCTTTTATCGTTTACATTGTTTATTGTTTCTGTGATTTATCTTGTCATTTTTGCTCGTTTCTGTATTTTGTGCAGAGTTACCTGTTAACTCAAACCAGTAATGCTTCACATACGCATAAAACTGAAAAATTAATGTCAAAAAGTAAAATCGTGACCCTTATGTTTTCAATGGATGTCTACTAAAATGATGGGCATATTGACCTCTGCATTGAAAATGTTACTTTTTTTATATAAACAGATGTTTATAACTTCCAAAATTTGCGAAAAGATTCTCAAAATTTCTAACAGAATTGTTAACTGGCAAAAAAATTTACATTTTGATGTGTATATGCATGTGTCTTGTATGTGTGATTGTTGTCATCCCTTTTATTTGGTTTTGCATGTATATATTTGTTTTTTTACAGACACTTGCTATTTCTGTATTTATTTGTATCTTCAAGAGCAAAACAGGTCATCACCAATCTGTGGTACATTCTTGCAGACATGACACTTTACTTTCAGTCTGATCTTTTTCCTCTGTTGAATTATAGCTGACCAAATACAAACGCAGGACGTTTTTCCCCCTGCTGCTGCCTAAAACCTACCCCAAGATGCACATACCTCAGATCATCAAGGACCTCACCTTTCAAGTGGAAACACAGGTGAGAGCAGCAATATCACGTTGTAGATTAAGATTAGCGGTTACTTATTTATCTTGCTACTTTTAATTACATGTTTGTTTGCGTCTGTCATGTCTGCAACTCATTCTTAAAACAATTTTTGCTTTGATTTCTTTTCCAGCGAAATTTAATTGCCTCTCTTTATTGTCCTCATGTTGGCACTAGGCATAGGTTGAGGTTATCTTCATTTCTAAGCAAGCAGTTATTGTGAAGCTTGGCACAGAGAGGTTATATCAAAAGTATGCCAGGCATATGATTATTAAACTTGGCACAAAGAGAGGATGTATTACAAGTAAACCAGGCACTTTCTTCACACAGAAAACCATATTTGAAATAGAAAGGAAGTATTTTTTGTCCTACGATATAATACTTAGTTCTACATAAGCATTTCCCTGAATGCTGATTTTTTTTTTTTTCTGCACATTCCATGCAGTCGCTTGATATTTTTGTTTTTCTTTCTGTTTAGGTCCTGCGCAGTCTGTGTGGCTGGTCTGCTGGCATTGAGACAGTGGAGAAGTCAATCCAGGAGGCCTATGAATTCTGCATCGAGAGTGCCAAGAACTTTATTTACATCGAGGTTGGCTTCTCAAGACATTTGCAGACTATTCACAGCTTTATTACTTTAAATGGCCACATGTGATTGGAAAGCTTTTAGTTTTGGCAGAACTCACTATAACAACATCTGAAATTCTCCTTAAAAGATAAAGAGTGAGTCTTTAAATGGTGTGGGTCATTGTTCAGAAATAAATCTTGTAAAGACAAAGAGAAAAGTGTTTCAGGGGGGGAGGGGGTAGGGGAGTGGTCTTTATTGGGGGTTGCCACTGTATTTCGTCTATTGGTCCACAAGGAAATATGTGTTTTTTCATTTTGACAATGCTTGTATTGGGTAGCAGTTTTGATAATTTAGTTAAAAGGAGAAAAAATTTAAGTACATCTATAGGGCTTTTTTATGCTTTTGTTTTTTTTTGCTATGAAATATTGTTTCATTTTTTTCTTTTACCTTTTGTGTTTGTTTTTTTTAATCTGGAGGTGTGAACAAAGGGGAATGCCTGCACATTAATTCAGCTACCATGTCATAACCATATATGTTGTTTCTTGATGTCCTTGATGCAGAATTTTTTCCATGGTCTGACTTGTTTTGTGATGCGACCTTTTTTTTCTTACGCGAGTTTGACAGCCAGAAAATGCTCAGTAAGGTTGGCTGGGCTACAGTGATTAAGTACTTGAGCACTGATGGAAGGCATTATTTCTCTATTCCCCACTCTCCCTCTTCCCTTTTTTGTGCCCTCTCAGTAGTGTTGCTCTCATACTTAAGTGTCAAAACAAGTGCCTTATCCATACTTGATATGGAGCATCGTTATGCTGTCAGGATCCTCCCCTCAAAAAAAAAGTTTGGAGAGCAGAGAGCTAATCACATTTAATAGCCGGCTAGGCCGGAAAAGTGGTCTTCATTTATGAGTTCACTCTGTTGTGCCAATATTCAAAGTAGCTCGGTTTTCTCTTTTCCTTAGCAAAAGAACATGCCTTCCTCTGCACTCCAGAGTTTGGATTTTGTTTTGTCAGCGCTTATGGATCCTCCTCAACATCCATTCAAATTTTTTTTTGCTTTTGCCAGACAAACTGCTTTTACCTTTAGTTGTGAGTGGAATTTTGGCTGGTAATTCTCACAAGTTAGGTTCTGTCACCACCTCTCAGCAGTCAGCTTCTCCATTGTACACTCTGGTGTCTACTTCATCATCCTGAATTTTGACTGGTAATTTTCGCATGTTAGGTTCTATCACCACCTCTCAGCAGTCAGCTTCTCCATTGTACGCTCTGGTGTCTACTTCATCGTCCTCCTAGCTGTCTGTTACAGTTACAAACTCATACATCCACTCATCTTGTTGAAAGTGGTGCCTTTATGCTAACACACACGAGACCTGTGTCCCTTGTACAAAATGTTCCTCATTTGTTCCTTGAAACTCGTACAAGAGTGGAGTGGTGCAACTTGGCACCCTCTCCGCAAGTTTGTTATGTGCAACAACCTTCAAAGCAGTCCGCCAGGTTTTGCAAGAGAGACGGCTCCCACACCCAGCTATGGCAGTTCCAGATTGGTCTGAGATCTGTGAGACGAGCCATTGTCTCCCCTATTGTTCCACACTCTCACTCCTCAGCATCTTGCAAATGAAGAGGAGCAGCTGGGGACTGTGTGTTTTTTCGGGAACATGCTGATTTGCTTTCCCCCCAGCAAGGCTCAGGGTTAGATGGGTTTCCCACTGGGAGGAGAGTCAACAGGGTCCCTGCAGCAAAAGGGCACATCTTAAGCAACTGTGGCATGTACACCTGGGTGTCCTATGACCATAGCCATGACCTTTCAGATACATTCGGTGTGAATGCAGACAATCGTGATGTTGATGACAAACTTTTTCAACTAAGTGGTTTATGAAATACTTAGCAGGACGCCATCTCCACTTCAATTCTTGTTCAGGAAAAGGTGTGAAAACTCTGTTTGTTTGAATCACTCTTCTGGAGTAAATGGCTATGGAGGCATGATGAGCTTCCTGCTCTTACAATTTTTGTTTATTTTGGGCTGATAATACGGTGATGCTCCATGCTCAACAGGGAAAAAGTATTTGTTTGGACATGTGAGTATTTCATGAAACTACTTTTAGTAGTAAAATTACCTTTTCTAGCTTCTTCATACAGTCTACAGAGTGTATCTAGTTGTCATGAGGCAACCAGTTCTCAAACAAGTGTACACCCACTCATCTACACACACACACACACACACACACACAGAGTAATCACCGCTTACACTACTACCCCATTATCAATGTCTGTCATTGTGTACCCATAAGTGGTTGGCTGTGGTATGTTTCAGAATCAATTCTTCATCACTCAGGTGGATGAGGCATCCACAGTGTCCAACTGCATCGGCACTGCTTTGTACAAGCGAATCCTGCGAGCTCATAGGTCAGAAAGTCACCATGTACACAATACAACAGCTTTGCTTTACATCAGTAATATATAGATCTCCGTAAGCACAACTCTGTACCTGTGAGTCATGTACCCAAAGGAGATACTATCAGCACAGCTGTTGTTTAGCTCCTAAACAAGAAAAGGGTGCATGAATTAAAGTAGGTATTGTCATAGCTTCCTGTATGCTTTCACACAAATATTTAAAATGATAAATGTTAAGCATACATTCTATTCACAGCTCTTCATAAGATTGCAATATGATTTACATTCAATCTTTCATTCAGACAACTTGTCATATATAATGGACATAATGTGAGAAAACAATTAACACACAATCACACGAATACCTATGCACTGTTTACTACTGAAGAGTGTTCTTAAGCCTGTCTTGAAGTGAGAGAATCTCAGTGAGAGTCAAAGGTAATTTTCCATACCACTGGAACTTGGAAATGAAAGACTTTCACCTTTGGTCTTTGTGCACAATGTGGGAGCCTGAGGAAACGAGTGTAGAGGAAGAGTTGAGCTGATAAGGTGTGTAGATGACTGTGAAAGATATCGGACAGGTAAATGAGTGTTAATGCTGAGATCAGTCGGACGTGTTTTTCAGTTGCTCAGACCAAAGTGCTTTTTTAAAATGATTTCTCTATTACACAGTAATCAAATTTGTCAGTGTGTGCTTAAGCTTTGTTTTCTAGTCATCCTTGTGTTTTAAGACATGTTTCTTTTTTTGTTTGTGTGTGTGTGTGTTGTATACGTGCCTTGCTTCTGTATTTCTTAATGTGATCAGTATTTGTTGCCATCACGCTCTCTCACAAAATGGGACTGGGATTGAACATGAGCACACTTTAGCTGTTTATATAGGCAGCAGTGAGCCTCCAGCTCAGGAGTGAAAGTCCTTCACTACATCTGAAATTTGTGCTCCAGCAGAAAAAGTCTGTGGTCACAACAATATAGGTGGAGCAGATCCATAGGTCATTGTGGGGGATTTGTCTTCACAGTCATGACAGCAGAAAGAAACTGACAGTGAATGGCTTTTCTTACTGTAGCTCACATATCAGTGTGAAGAGGCAAAGGCCATCATGTCAGTCAAGAGGAAGGGCCAGCCATCAGCAACTTAACCCTTTCCCTGCCACAGTATAAGAGCTTTTCTTATTGCTGAGTGCCGAGGCGAAGTTGCAGTAGGTTCACTCATCTGTTCACTACTCATTCATTTATTGAGATATCTCTTAGATTTTTTTGCATGGTTTTTCTTATACCCTGTGTGCTATTATGTGGCATCATAATAATTTGATTTTGCTGGTCATTAGTATGATAAAAATAAATGTAATCAAGTAATAAGTACCCCGTAGTAGACATGGTTACAGGCGTAGAAGATCGTGAAAATGACCCCCTAATAGACACGGCGCAAGCAGGGAAGAGGTTAATTCATCATTGGGAACGTTCTATTATTCTTCTCAGATGAGGAGCTTCTGCAGTCTCTCTCAACAGAGAAGGTTCTTAGTTTGCTCAGAACTAATTTTAAGCAATTCTAAAGTTGACAGAAGAAAATTGACTCGTTGTCTGGAAGACGTTTTCTCCTCATTCAAGTTCCCTATGAATCTGAAAAAAAAAAAACCAAAAAAAAACTAAGATTGGCCTGTCAGAGCGACTCGTTACCGCGAAAGGTCTTGAACAGCAGGATGCAGAATGCGGCTGCTGCTGGTTTTCCAAAGGCCACTAGAGACGTGCAGTTTAGAAATTATTTTGGTTGTTAATTTTGGCAGTGTACAGTTTGATTCTTAATTTGTGCCTCAGCTGACTTTTCCAAATTGGCGCATCCGGTATCTGTTGTTCAACCATGCATTTATAAACTGCATTTCTTTGAGCTGTTTGTCTGACGTTTATTAGTGTATGCATCACACACCTCGTCACAGTCAGAATTGGAGAGACAGTGCCGTTCCTGCTTATGGCTCACAACACATGAACAAAAAGCACACATCCATCATTTGACCCTGTTTCTGTTATTGTTCTGGCTACACTGGTGTAAAATGATTGGATTACACAAGTCAAGTCATTCCCCAGAAGCTAGAAATGTTCTCTAAGAGATGAGGGTGTCGGGTGTAGTGATGTTATTCTGTTCTCCACAGAAACGGTGAGGACTTCAAGGTATACGTGATGATGCCATTGTTGCCAGCTTTTGAGGGGGAGTTTGGAACCACCTCTGGTGTGGCTATCCAGGCCATCACACATTGGAACTATGCCTCCATCTGCAGAGGGGGGAACTCTCTCATTGAAAGGCTGGCCCGTAGTGAGGGTAAGGTTCATTTACTGACTGTCAGAAGGTATTAATTGTTTTCCCCCTGTTTTTTTTCAGAGATGCTGGTTGGCAGGTGAGGTGATTGAAACCAAATTCCAAGACCGGTTCCTAGTGTGTTTAACATTACTCTATGACATCAATATTCAGTTCAAGGTTCAATGAATCCTTATTATTCCAGTAAGAGAATCAGTTGTATGCGAAAGGTTTGTTATTGAGAAAAAAAACAAAAATCACCTTGCACGTTCTTGCATGAGTGAAGGAAATGTGGTAACAACAACAATCACGAAAGAGACAAGTTGCCAGTCACTGTGGTGCAATAATTGGCATTGTAGTCAGAGAGGTCATGGGGTTAAGTCGTATCAGAGGCATTTATGTTTTTGATGTTTGGCCCCAGCTGGCTTTTACACAGAATTGATGAGCTATGAGCTCAGTGGGGAAAACTGAATAGGTATAGCCAAGTTACATGTGCTTAATGAATGCATTTCAGAGAGTACTATTCAGATTTTCTGACAGAGTATGGTGGTACTCTGTATCAGCCTGGAGGCAAGAGGAAAGATTACAGTCCTTTCAAGAAACTTCTTTGCAGAATAGAACTCCATAGCATCATCTTCAGTTTCATTGAACTGTCCAGTTGTGTGGTTTCTGGTGATCTGCAACCGTTGTTGCCTCCTTTCTGATTTTGTCTTCATGTCATGTGTCTGCGGTGAGGCTGTGTCAAAGCAGGCATTACCTGCAAGTTCATTGGGACTGTTGCAGGATGCATTTGGTAGCGCCTGGTAGAGGGGGAGTCAATCACCCTAGCTCTTTGATTAAGTTGTATTGTCATAAGTAGGGGACTTTTTAGGTAATGTGCTGCATATGTGGGATCAGAACAGGCCCCACTGAACACCACCAAAGTGACTCAGCAGCAGACTGACATCTCTTCTGACATGACCTGCTGTTGACTGCTCCCCGTAGACTGGTGCTAGGGCTGCAGCCAGAAAAGTCCTAGGTGTGGTTGTGTATAGAAGAGTCACAATTAGCAGCGTTGAGTGTCATGCCTCAGAAGAGTCAGCAGGGGAAAAAAGGTAGAAGTCAAGTAGTATAGACATTTACACTGTGCTGCCCACAGCCAGTATTAAACAGGCAGATGTTATTAAACCGGCAGATGTGATAAGAAACAAGAAACTAATCAGTTTAAAGGATAGGATGGCAAAAGAACATTATTTTCTATAAAAATGCGCACATTAGCAACACCCTGCAGGTGGACGTAAGTACTACACACATACCCTGAAAGAAAACATACATGTGTACACACCAGCTCATCTATGCATGCACACTCATTCAACACTTGATTTCATTAGGGCACAAGTCTGCCACCTAATACTGATTTTTTTTTTTTTTGTCATTGGTAAAGGTCATGAAAGACTGAAAAAAAACATGTTCTTACATGTGGAACTAATAGTTATCTGTTTTTCTCCATCCTTCTGACATCTGACATTGTTGTGGTCATGTAAGAGATGCTTTGCATCTGTTAAGATTGTCATGAGTTTGTCATCTTTGTTATACTTGTCTGACAAAATGTGGTTTTTGCCCATGGTCGTTTTGCATATTTTTGCTCACAAATCTTTCAAGCATATTTTCAGTGGAGTCAGTTTATCAAAATTAACTGTCCCTTTTTCTCATGATCTGTATGTGGGATTTAATTCTACCAAGTTTCTTGAATTTTTTTTTTTAAGTTAACCATTAATATAGAATTTTTGGTATCTTTGAATAAAAACCATCAGCAGCTTGTATTTGTTGCAGTGCCTGACCCACAGAAATACATGTGTGTTGGTGGTCTGAGGAAATGGGAAAAGTTGAATGGAAAACTGGTAAGCAAATGTGTGTTGTTTTCGATGCTTCTTGAGGCTGAACTTATGTGTTTAGGATTACAGAAAACTTAACTTAATGCCTTAAGGAAAAGGATGAAAGAAAGGAAGACAGAGACAGTGAAGTTTGAGTACTCACAAACGATCAAAAGAAACGCAAACATTTTTTTCAGCAAAGTTATGTTTTTAAGTGGTTGAACATTGCAGCAAGCACATGTGATATGACTAGAAAAAGATTAACACTTCCACACAGAAAACCAGTGGGGATGAAATTCTGTATTGGAGACATCTGTGACATGAAGCATGGGAAAGAAACCACAATTTAACTAACACAGGAATAGAATGATACATGTTCTACTATTTAAACTTAACAGAACATTGCTTTTGACTACACTCTCTTAATGATGCAAGTTGTCCACAATCCATGCAGTTTACGTAGACTTATAACACCACAGAAGATGCAAGTGGTTCAACACCCATACTTATCAAAAAAGAAAAGTCCCCAAGAGTTCTTTATCTTAACCAACAATGCAGACTGCCCACAAACCATATTCAGCACTCTGTTGTATCCAATTACTAGTCTTTAAAGTATGATGCAACTGGTTATTTTCCTTTTCGATGCATATTCACTAACATTGGCTGACAGCTTCCTGAGTTTTTGACAGATATTTAAAAATATCTTAAGACAGTTTTGAATAGTTTAGGAGATATAATGATTTTATCTGGTTCATGGGTGACCCAGCACTTTATCGATCAGGAAAAAAAAAAGAGAGAAAGAAAAAATAAACAAAGAAAGACAAAGAAAACTGTTTTGCTGTTCATGTACTTCCCAGCTTATGATGTGTAATGGTACTTCTATAATCAGATAAGCGCTGATGGCATTGCATTTTGGGGTAATCTGTGTGCACAAAAAATGCCACAGCAGTAGTTAAACAGTGAGCATGGCTTCTCATTTGCTGACCCTAGTTATTAGAAGAATCCCTTACCCAACAGTATTCATCCAGGACATTCCATTTAAAGAATAGTGCTCTGTCCTGTGAACTTTTTACCTGTTTATATGGAGAAGTGACAATAATGGCTGCTTTCTAAACCACTCATCCATTTTGCTTTTCGACCTTTTTCTCTTTTTTGAAATACAGATGATATTTACATGCGCATTGATGGACCAGTCAGTAACCTGATCATATCAGTGAAGTAGGGCAGTGAACCAGCCATCATGGCGAAGTGGTTAGCGTCGCGGACTCCTGGCTGGGAGGTCGTGGGTTCGAATCCCATCAGAATCATGTGGGTTTTTCTGCCCCGTCTGGCTCCTACCCAGAGGTGAGTTTTGCTGCGGGTTCAGTTGGAAAGACTGGGACCACACAGTTGAGTTTTATCCACTTATGGATGCATTTCTGAGAGTGTTGCTCAAAATTTCCTGACCAACACTGCAGGTGCCTGTATCTGTCAGGCTGGTTGACGCTGAGATGTATTATGAAAGGAAGCATAGAGTACAGCCCTGACATGTAGTCTCAGACCGAAATGGAAACCTATAGCATCATCTTAATCATCCTCATTCTGATCGATCAGCAAAAAAAAAAAAAAAACTATTAAATTCTGTGTCCTTCATGCCCTGCTCTCATGGTGACCTAAGTTTCGATGTCCTCTCCACGTCTGTGGTCTTGGTTTGGTTCCGTTGGGGTCACGGTATCGGCGAGTCCATGGGGGCTGTCGTTGGACGGACATGGTGGCGCCCTCTGGAGGGAGAGCTCACTCGTGCCTGCTCAGTGACTAAGAAATTATTGTTGTTAGTAGGGGGCTTAGTAGGTGGTGTCCTGGTATGTATGTTAGATCAGAACTGGCGCCACTGAACACCACCAAAGTGACTCAGCAGCAGTGCAGTGTCTCCATCGGTGGGTTGCCTCTTGACGACTTGACATTGAATGCTTCCTGTGGATTGCCGGTGTTGGGGCTGCAGCAGGGCCGACTGGGCTGTGGCTGTGGACAGGGTGTCGGAATGAGCGGCGTGAGTACAATGCCTCTGAGGTGGCGCAGAGGTTGGGACAGCAAAAAAAAAAAAAAAAAAAAAAGTAGGGCAATGAAACTTTTTTTCTGATTTCTTAACAGTTTTGTTAATTTTTAGACCCCATTTGTATTTTGATAAATATTTACAAAAGCCAGAAGCTGGCATTCCAAAGCAAATGAGGCACCATTTAAAACCAGAGTTTAATGGTCAAGTAGACATCACAAGCCTAGTTGTTGATGTGCGGATTGTTGTTTGTGTGTTTGCTTGCTTGTTTTTTTTTTTTTTTCAATTTTAAAATAATTGATTTTCAGGTGTCAGAACTCATCTACATTCACAGCAAATTGATGATCGTCGATGACAACACTGTCATTTTGGGATCTGCTAACATCAATGACAGGAGCATGCTTGGTAAACGAGATTCGGAAATGGCCATCATCATCAGGGACAAGGAGAAGGAGAAGATTGCCTTGAACGGACACATCCTGGAGCCAGGACCATTTGCCTCGTCCATGCGTCACACACTGTTTCGTGAGCACTTGGGGTTTGTTGGAGGGAAAGGAGGACATCGATCTGAGGGACATCTCCACAGATTCTTTCTACAAGAATGTCTGGTTCCGCCAAGCTGCCATCAACACCTCCACTTTTGATAAGGTGCATGTTTTGACTATTAAAAAAAGAAAAGGGGGGAAAAAAAAAAGAAAAAGCTCGGGGAGGTGGTGCAAATGAAAGAAAAATTAAGAAGGGGTTCAGGAGCTGTAATTTTAGGAGGAGAAAACTAAGGTAAGAAAGAACAATTATTAGAATATTACACAAGCTGCTTATTTGAGAAAAAAATTAAGGTAAGAGTATGCAAATGTTTTGCTTGGGGTCTCTTACACGTGCACGCGCGCGCACACACACACACACACACATACACACACACGCACGCACACACACATGCTCTCTCTCTCTCTCTCTCTCTCTCTCTCTCTCAAGCATACTCGCACACACACATACTCACACTCACACACATTAAGCAAACAACTGAATGTCACATTCTAATTATTTCAAGTTGTTGTCCATGTGTTAACATTTTCCCTTTCACGCTTCCAAAGTTACTGCTTGCTGTGAGATTGTCGGCGATGAAGTTTTTTTAAAAATTGGCTGTGACTAGTGGTCATTTCTGTTAAAAGGTCTTGGAAAGATCAAATCAAAGATAAATGGATCTGTCTCTACGTTCAGTTGCAGCTGCCATAAGAATGAGATTAGTTTACAAAATTACTTTGCCATGTAAGTTTGTTTCAGTTAAAAACCACCATGGACAAAAAGTATTTGAATATGTCCTAAAAATAGAGAACACTGGTATGTTTTTAATTTTGTTTTTGTTTTCTGCAAGGTATTCCGATGCCTGCCCACAGACCAGGTGCTGAACTTCCAGCAGCTGCGAGAGTACAATGCTGAACCAAACCTTGCCACTTCAAACCCTGAGGAAGCTATGACGCAGTTGGCCAAGGTCAAAGGTCACCTTGTGCTCATGCCTCTGTTGTTCCTGAAGGATGAGTCCCTGACCCCCAAAATGGGTCAGAAAGAAGCACTGTTGCCATCCTATTTATGGACATGATTCTGAGAAGAGTAGGCATGTGTGTGTATGTGAAGTGTGAGCCTGATGTGATATGACAAGTAGTTGGGATAAGGATACAGGACATCTACTGAACCCCTGAGTGAGATTTGATTTGATTTGCTCAAACCAGTGTGCCTGATTGACCAGCTTTACCAGTTTAAGAATGTGACAAGAAGAGAGGCATATACTTTTCAGTAGAGGGGATGATTAGATAAATTGAGCTAGTGGATTTTTAAAATTTGTGCTTGCGTATGAAATACATTTTCTTTTATTTTTCATAGCATCCTGTTTTTTAAATCTGTTGTTCACATACATAAATCCCTTTTTCCAATTTGGAGATTTGAAATTTTAGTCAACTCTTTTTTATTTCAATGATTAATTTTGCCCACAATGTGATAGTGATTAATATCAGGTTTGGATTGGTTTTCAGAGTCAATACATAATGACTAAACCGTTCATATGTGGCACATATGCCTAACCATTGATTTCTCAACAAATAGCACACATGATAGCACACACGATCAGAAGAAAAAGTCAGAGTGACCAGCCCTGTTGCTGCAGTGGTCATGACACAGGTGGTTTGGTTAGGAGGTTGCAGACTCAGACTTCATCAAAAGCACATGTCTTGGAGATTTTCCTCCTGCTGCTCTGGTCCAGTTTTTTGTTTGTTTTTGTCTTTCATGTTCTCTCGGGAAGACTGAAATCACACAGCTAAGTTTCATCCACTCATGGATGTTCCAACCAACACTGCAGTGTCTGCCTTCCTGACCCTGTTTGATGCCAGTATAAGATTATTTAAAAGAAAAAGAATAGAAGAATGTAGCCCTCTATCATGTAATCCCAGATTTGATATCCACATCATCATCATCCTGTCTCCCACTGATCATTATTGAAAAAGGAGAAGGGTTGGTCTAATATATTGAAGTCTGTGGCCTTTCATGCCTTACTCTTGGTGACCTCATTTTTAATTATCCCTCTGTACTGGGTCTGTGATGATGTTGAAATTTTCAGTGGGGCAGACACATGGGGAATGTTGTTGAACACATCTGGCGATGGTCTCCTTTGTTAGGCAGAAGCTCATTCTTTCTGGTTTTATTACCATGGGTTATTGTCATCAATAGGGAGCTTAGTAGGAGATATCTAAATTTGTTCAATCAGAAAAGTCACCTTTGAGCACTTCCGACTCAGCTAGAATGTTTCCCCTACACTTGATGGAATTTTTTCCTGTGGTGAAACTACAAAGACTTTATGCACCAGGTGTAAAGGAAAAATGAACACCAGAAAGGTTTCTTTTACAACTCTGATGGGTTATTGCCGGAACATTGAACATAAAACTCCCAGGCTTTTTGACTTACTGGCCTCAGAAATCAGCTTGGCCAGAGACCTTTGCTGTCTTATAGTGAAGGCTGTTCTGACATGGAGAAATTGGATGCAGTTGTTCCATGACTACGAGAGCACATTGCAGTACCATATGTTGGATGCAAGTCTGGGTCTTGTGTGTAGAAGTGTGCGTGCATGCATGGTCTTCCTGGCACAAACTGTTCGAGCAGACAGGTTGTGACTGAAAAGGGACCATGGCAACCCCTACCACAGGTCCTGCCAGAGATATTGTTCTGTGGTGATCAACTTTGCTATGGTTGTTTCACTGTTATTCTGTGCACTTTATCATGGCCTGAATTTATTCAGACAGCACATCTTTGTGTGATATGATTAGATGTCTTCTACGGGTTTGCATGACTACATAAAACATCAAAGAATTGTGCTTATTCTTTTTTCCATTTCCCTTCCCCCAGCTACTGATCTTCTCATATATCAAAAAAAAAAGAAAGTCCCTCATAGTATTCATACCTGTTAACTCTCTTGAAAGAGCTGTAACAAAAAATAAACAGCCCTCATGAGATTTGAAACTGGAATTTTTTGTGCACCATTTTAACATTCAAACCTCTTGACCACACCATATTCTGGCTGTTGGACATTTTGTGGTATGAGTACTGCATCACTTCAGTCGTAGAGGTTGCAACCTGCAGCATCACTTCTGTCATTACCGATTGTTCATTTGTGAAAATACCTAGGAGTTGGGAACCTCTCATTATTGAATTTTGGAGTGTAGATACAAAAGAATATCGACTGGGAAGTTTCCTGTGTGTGTGTGTGTGTGTGTTGTGTGTGTGTGTGTGTGTGTGTGTGTGTGTGTGTGGATGCATGTGTGTTTACAATAGTGAAACCTCTTGGTAAAGACCCTCTCAAGCAAGACTACCTCTTTCTAGAGATATGATTTTTTTTTTCCATTTCTGAAACATCTTTCGCTTAGTGTGTAATAGAACCTATTCTTCTAAAGACTCATTATTCAGGGTTTCCAGAAGTCGTCATTGAGAGGTTCCACTGTGTCATAAAAATTCAAGAAGATGAAAACACTTGGTTGCAAAGTGAGGTGTCTGCAGAGGGGAAAATCTTTTACAGATTTGAAAATACGTAGTTTGAATACACTATTCAGCTTAAGGACAAAATAGTTTGGTAGCGTTAGTCAGTTCATGGCACTGAATGGAGTTCATCCAGAATTAAACGTGCATATGCATGCTTTTGCATATAAACTCTATAGTGGGGTTCATCAAGAAGTAAAGCACAGGTCTGATGCATGTGAATGTTTCTGTGGGTGAAGACGACTACAGAAACAATATTAGATTGAGTTGTAAGATTTGATGAATTATGTTATTCATGCAAACAAAAAATGATTTTGATGGTATGGCTGATTATTTGTCAAATTTTTTGTGTACGTCTAACTAGTTATGCTGCTGTCACAAATTTCACTCTCATATTATGTGATATCAATTGTATTTTTAAGGATGGTTCTGCTGATAGTCACAAATGCAGTTTATTTTTTTTTTTTTTTTTTTTTGATTGTATGCACTTTCATGTTTTGAATTGAGTTTGTGTTGGTGTACTTTTTGTCATTTATGGGGGACTGAGTATTGACTGTTGTATAAATTATTTCTCTGAATCGATCACTAGATCAGTGTTTTAAAGAGGACGCTGCTTGACAGTGACTCTGGTGATCTTTTGAAATGGACCTTTCACTCACTGCAAGTCTGGCAAGCAGTGTTACTTGTTGGAAGAGCTGTTAGGGAATGGTCATATGCATTTTGTTGTCGTTGCTACAGTGGCATCATTGTAAGGGTCTGTGTATAGCTGCAACAGAGTCGTCTGTTGATCGATGCATTTGGTATTTGAAGTCATGTACTATAGTATGTCAAATAATGCAAGCAACAGCCTGTTTGCTGAGGGGCTGTCTTTTGCAGAATTTGATAATATGAGACTTCCACATTTCGCAGGTTTTTTTTTTTTTTTTTTTTTTTTGCTTTTTTTCAATGTATATGTTTTCCATTGGTGTTATGTAGGACAAAAACAAGTTTTACTTTATTGTTTTTCATCCTTTTTTTAAAAGTAGAATTCTAATGTGTAAGGGGGGAAAAACTGACAATAGTGTTTCGTTGATGTGGTTATAAATGTATACACAGGATTTCCTGACAGTTATTGAGCACATATTTCTAGTGACTGTGCCATGAATGAGATCTCTTTGTTGTTATGGACTGCGTTATGGTCAGTAGTGTAGGCATGTAATCCCTGTTTATTTTCAAGATATCTGGCATGAACAGAATATCTCGCATCTGTTTTGGCGACATGATGAATGGATCACCCTGTGATGCTGTCCTGTCTATACATATCACTGAGATTAAACAGTTGCTCTAAGTTCAGAGTGGACCTTGTGAGGATTTAACATTCCACAGTGACTGCAAGCTGTTTCAGCTTTCACTGCAGAACACCTCAGTAATGTTTTTTTACTTCTTGTTTTTTTTCTTAGAATAGATTTCAAAAGAATTTTATGGCAGTATGTGTGTGATTATTTTGATGGACAAAGAGATGAAAAGGAAGCAATTCTATTCATGGTAGATCGAAGAGAAAATCAGGACTTGCAGAATGTTTGGGTTTTTTTTTTTTTTTCATCTGCTAGTGAAATCCTATTTTTGGCTCATTTATGCTGTTGTTTGTTATTGTTGTTGTTCTTCCTCAAGGAGATGCGCATTTCAAAATAGGAATGGTAAAAGGTAATGTTAATTTTCCAATTGGTGCTGTGGTATATTACCAGTTTTGTTGATTTTCCTTTTTTGTTGTTGTTTTTGCCAGATTATAAACTTGTTAACATGGGATTTAGAGTTATTTGCCCATTCTGGATAGTGCTAGAGATAAGTCCAGTAGCCCTGTGGCTAGTGGGCTGGATCTCCACCCAAGAGTGAGAAGGTTTCTGATACAATCCTTAAGAGTGCCTGGTGAGCTAGGGGTGAAATCTTTGCATTCACCTTGGTCAAGTTCACTTCAGGGGCCATCTCAGAGGTAAAAACAATGTTTAAAAGAAAAACCATGGGAGGGTAAATGAAAAGACTTTTACCAGGCTATGTTATGAAAGGGAATGCAGAGTTGTGCCCAGTTGTGTATGAAATGGAACTTCATATCATCATCTTCATGTGCACCCATACTGATTATCAAACGTCTCCTCTGTGACCCTTCATGCCCCTCCCGTGTGGTTCTATGTCCATACTTTATGGTGAGTTCATTTCAAACTCATCAACATCAGCTTGTTCGTGGGAAGTGTCATTAGTTGGATTGGGAGATGCCTCCCTTTTCCCCCTCCCCCCCCCCCCCCCCCCCCCCCCCCCCCCCCCCACCTTCCTCTTTCTCAGGAGGTATGTACTGTAACACAGGTTTCACAGCTGAGTAATTGTTGCAGGCTGGTAAGGAACAGGGAGAACATGTTATCCTGTGTGTGTCTTTGTTTTTTTTTATGTGAACAGGCACAACTGAACATCACCTAGGTGGCTCTGTAACAGTTCAGCGTCTCTTCTGGGTTGTCTCATTACAAACTGATGTGGACTGCTTCCTGTGCACTGCAGTAGCGGGACTGAAACGAGTCAGACCGGAGTATAGTTGCATATGGATGAGCTGGAATGTGACATGTGGGAACAGTGCTACTGAAGAGGCATAGATGGACAAGACCAACACGCCACACCCCAAACTCCAAAAATGATGTTAAATCATAAACGCAGGTCATACTTCAGACTGAGTAGACCCTTCCAAAACCATACGTTCAGAATAAGGGGAAGAATCAGGTCTCTTCAAAAAGAAATAATTCCTTTGATAGCTGAAAAAAATACCGAAGAAAATTAGACTGGCCAGTTTAAGTGTCTATCTGGAAGACAGATACATATACCAAGACAAAGCAAAAGACAAGTGCCCTATTCTATTGCTTCATGGCTTCTACTTAACCCATTGCTGAGACTAGGTATGTAGAAAACAAGACACATACCCCGCAGAGGACAGATCCTCGTTGTTTGTTGTAAGGGACAGTCATTTCTGTGATAAGTTTATCGACAAAGTTTAGCCCGCTACTGTGATCTTTTTCTATCCTCATGTGAAGAGCAGTCTGAAATCACTCTTCTCATTGAGGAACCAGGGCAGAGAAAGAGAAAAAGGGCGTACATTCTGGGGCTAGTTTCAGAAACCATCTTGTTTCCTTTCTGTCTGTTTCTTCCTGCTCTGAGTTGAAACTTTGTTGTATTCAGATCTCTTGGAGTTATTGTTGGTATCGTTTGTATTTCTGTCACCATCTGTAGTAACATTGTTTTTATTTTCATCCCATATAAGATGTCTGATGTGAGGACCTAGACTGAAAATGTGAGGAAGAATAGTTTCACGGTTTTTCATTTGCAGGAACAGTTTGTCATGTGTACAAATACCCACTGCTTTAGTAACATTTAAACCTTCTTTTTTAGAACTCTTGAAGCATGTAAGCTATTTAGGCACAAAAATGTATGTCTATGATTTCATTATTGTAAATCCGCTGTTGTGTAGTATATATGGAAGGGGATGATTTATTTAGGCGTATTGTATTTTTACATTTATTTGGTATGGTACAGAATCTAGATGACATGGATTTTTTTTTTTTTTTTACATTTATTTAGTATGGTACAGAATCTAGATGATGGATTTTTATTTTATGGTTCACCTATTTGGTGTCATTTTCTGGATGTGCTAGAATTGCTTTAAGTATTCAGTTGTTTGTTTTTTCAAGTATGAGTCCTGCATTTTGAAAGGGATCTTCTGAGGGTAGTGGGTATTCTAACATATTCAAGACAGCCTGAGTCTGCATGTGAGTAAATATAAATGGATTTTTGCAAATGTGTATATAGCTTTTATCTACATTTTTTAAATTAGTATTTAAATTAGATGTGGCTGTACTTCCAGATATTGCTTGGTGTGTGTATGTGTGTACTCAGTAGTGGTTGTAGAGTGGATGGACCATGATTTCTTGCAAAACATGAAGACATTCTTTTTTATAGACTGATAGCTTTCATACTATACAGTTTGTCAGTCAAAGAGAAAATAGTTTTTTTTCAATGTTTTATTTTCTCTCTAAATTGATCTTATTTCATTGTTTTTTTTTTTTTCAACTTTTTGGGCAGCTTTATGACATGCCTGCTTATAAACTGGAGATATATTAATTTTGGCATTCCTCTCTCTCGTAATCTATCTACTATTATACACAATTTGCACAACAAATGGCACATGATGACAAAAGTGCAATGTATAATTCCATGTTTATTTTTGTCATTAATTTTGTGTGTTTTTAAACACTTTTCATGTTTATATTTTTTTGCCTGATAGTATAATTGACAATTAGGTGCAGGCATACCCCCAAACCTCTTTTTAGTACACTGTGAACACCTTCATTGAAAATCTAAGAGAATACAAATGTTTATTCCAGCATATTTGACATTTTAAAAAAATTTTTCCTCTGGTAATTGTTTGTAAGTTGAAAGCTTCAGGTGTAGATGTAGTCATTAGTCGTATCTCTTATCAAACTTTATAATCTAATTACATATCTTGCCTGCCAATGCAAAGCGTGTTAACTCTTTCATTCACATATTATTACATCTTGCAGTATTATGTGCAGATGATGCATATAACAGCATACTTGTGAATCTTTTTCTTCAGCTTGTGCCTTAATGTGAGCATTTGCATTAATTTCAAGTATTGAAATGTTGTGCAGTTGTTTTTTTTTTTTTTGTTTGTTTGTATTTGTATGTGTCTGTTCACTCTCATTAGTTTCAGTTTAGAACATTGAAGTTTCAGTGGCTGCCGATGATAAAGGTTTCATTTCGTTTAAAAAAATGCTGATGATGTTGTGCAGTGTCTGATAAAGATGTATCGAAAGAAAATGTTTAATATAATCTATACTGGGTTTTACAGTTGTTCATCTTGAACCATTTGCACATGCTTTTAAGTAAATATTCTGGAAATTGCTTATTATGCACATGTTTGTATGTGTGTATTTTTCTTGAAAAGATTTTTCAAGCACAAAGCATGTTTGTAAATACAATTTCAATATATTTTGCATTTTTTACTCCATGACTTTTTCCTCACAAATTTTATTGATGCCATACATCTTGTCTTAAGGAAACGTGTTAAAAATGTTGGTGGAATTGTGTGAAGTACAAACCCATTTTTGTCTATTTTTTTTTCATCCTTATTGAATTCTTACGCTTTTAGAAAATCTGTCATGTTTTAGTTCCAGTGTAAGAGATGCCAGTTTTACTTACCTTTTTCTTAATGTGAAGCATGCATTAACTAACTGCAAATAAAATGTTTCCAGATGGGCTTGGAAAGCACCTCCAAGTAAAGGTTAAAGAGTAACTAGTTTAGAATCACAGTAATGACTGGGACAAGGTCAAAATCTTCCACCAGCAGCCTTTCAAGCAAACGGACCTAGATTTTACCATGATGACAATATTTTTTTTTTAAGTTCTGGTCATGGGCAGTACAGAAATTGTTTTCAGATCGAAATGGGTTGTAAATATTTTTTTTTAATAAAGGAAAGAAAATATTGTTAAAAAAATGTGTTTCATGTACTATTTGTTAATGATGATCCAATTAGTTCTCTCCTCTGCTGTGTTGAAATTATGGTTTTGGTGGTGGTGTTTTTTGCTCCTTAGTTAAAAAATGATGTTTTGAGTGAACTGTAAAAAGGAATATATTCTTCGATTTCGATATTTGAGTTTGACAGACTCATGGAATTCAAATTAGTGGCGTCTCTTTCCAGTGATAATTGTATCAGAACTGATTACATTTCTGTTGATTATTCGTTCTTAAAATGTGATTCTGATTCTATGATGAATGCCAGTCCCGTGTCCCAAAGAAAACTAAAACAGGGGCATTCTCTAATTAAAGATGTTTCAAAGTATTACGATAAAATGCAGACAACGTAAGAATGCAGCAGTGACAGCTCTTTTCATGTGAGAGAACTCTTATCTATCGTCGTCTCTGGGATGAAAATCAGTGGTACAAAAAATAACATAATCTTCTTTTATTCCGCAGTTTACTTCTGACCAGTGAAATATTTGACCAGCACAGAAGTTGCAAGAACAAATTTATGATTTTTTGTTTGTGTTGGGCTTGGTATGCATAGATCTGAACAACACAAAGGGGATAGTCAGCAGACAGATGCATAATTTTAACCCACAAATCGGTCGACCGCATTTGAATTCGTGTTTCTGTGCTAGGCAAAGCACATTTTGCCGGCTCTGGATCCACTGCCTTTGGTAATCAAGTGAAAGATCTCATGAGTACCTATGAATAGGATCAACACATTTACTGCCATTATTTCCCAGGCTGGTTCCTTACAGCTAAGAAAACTGTGAGGAATGTTGTTTGAACTGTACCAGGGTTGATGCTTCTCCAGAGGCTAATGAATAGAGAAAAAGGTGTGTGACCAAAACTTTGAAAAGTCAATATAAAGAGGGGTGAATGCAGTGATCCAGTGTTTTCAGCTTTTTGGAAACTACACTGAGATGTAAACCCTTGCTTTCAATTGTATGCTTCATCCTTTCACTTTTTATTTAGTTTTACACCTCCTTTCACCCTCTTAGCTCTTCAAGAGCTACAAATCAGACACCTTCCATGTCTGGCCGACAGGTTGTATGTGAATTACTGTAAATGAAATAAATGAATAATCCTCCTCTCTCTCTCTCTCTCTCTCTCTATATATATGTGTGTGTGTGTATACATGTATGCATATTGAAAAGAAAAAAAAGCAAGTCTTATCAAGTTGTCAACATGTACAGCAGGAGGGTTAAGAAGAAGAAATGACTGATTTTGAGTTCAAGAATGTATCTGTATGCCTGATCAGTGCTTGAGCCGGAAAGGTAAACTTTCAGTTAGGCGCACAGTGCGACACTTCTAGACATTCTTAGTGTGTCACCTCCTTTACCACCATTGCTGTCATCTTCTCCATTCCCTGTATTTTTGTTTATCTGTGCTATATCCTCACAGTAGTTCTGCTGGTTTTACTGCTGCCACTTTTGTAAAATTTGAAATCATTCATTGCATTTTGTCTCTGCGCTGTCTTATGTATGTCTTGTTGCTTTACTTGCTCTAGTGGATCTAGGGTGATTTAAAAAAAAAAAAAATTGCTATTTTGATCTCGGTGTATATTTATTCCAGAAATTATACTATAGTTGTAGTTTTAGACTTTAAAGATGAGAAGAATGTGTAAATGAATCACATGTAATATTTTTGCAAAATGACGGTCTTTCTGTGAGCATCCGCATTACACTTGTATTTGCATAGACAGGTGAATTCAGCTGTGCCACTTTCTTTCTTTTCTTTATAAGTTTTTTCATACAAAGTTTAGGCTGCTGTTTAGAGATGGACATAGGGAGAGAGGGAGGGGGGGGTGGTTTTAGTTATCACTACAGTATTACATTATCCCTGTTTCCTGTATTACAATGTATTTTTCATATGTGCTTTTAATGTGTGCTGTATACAGGAAGAAAATGTATGGTCTTAGCCAAAGTATGAACACCCAGACCACCAGAGAAGTTGTAATAGATTGAGATAATCTCTGCTTACTGGTTGTTAAAAGCAGGGACTTTACTCATTCTAGGCAAGAACTTCACCACTAACCCACTAGCTAATTGATTGACAATTTGAAAAACTAGAATGCCAGGCAGCTGCAGATTTCCACCAAGGCGGGAAACAAATGTTTGTATACAAAGTTACCAGAGATTACTAAAAGCTCACTGAAGATAAGATAGCTAGTATATTACTTTTTTTTTTCCTTGGACCCATTCTTTCTTTTCACCAAGTTTCAGTGAAATTAGTCCAGATGTTTTGGTGTAATC
This sequence comes from Conus betulinus, assembly GCA_016801955.1. Taxonomy (NCBI): domain Eukaryota; kingdom Metazoa; phylum Mollusca; class Gastropoda; order Neogastropoda; family Conidae; genus Conus; species Conus betulinus. The sequence continues at coordinate 973,987 of JADBJO010000059.1, forward strand.
TTGCAGGAGATGGATAAACTAGCTGAAGATACCCTTCACGGAGGTAACACTAAGGTCCAATCTCACAGCAGTTCTGTGTCTTTTTTGCAGAAAACAGGGATTGAAAAAAGTATTGATTTGATTTGATTATTCTAAGATGAATAACCACATGAAACTATGGAGAGTGAGTTCTCTAAAAGGTTTTTCATAAACTGTTCACTTTTAAACATGATAAACACTGGCTTGATGAGACGAAAAATATTCGGTTTACTAAAACTACTGTTCCTTGGACTTTGACAAATGATGCTAGTCTAAACTGATGAGAAGCGTTTTACATCAGTGGTGACATCAGATCTATAGAAATTTGGATTTTCGGTGTTTTTTTTTTTGTTTTTTTTTAAAAGCAACTTAAAATTACACGGTCAAGGAGGGGTAAGGGGGGGGGTCCAGTATCCGCCATTTGATTTGAATCCACATCACAAATCCATTCCAGAATTGAAGGGGTTTGTCTTTCGGTCACATCACACCTTTTGATGAAGTTTAGTTGAAGCAGATTCAGACGTGCTTTCTTAAACCTGCTAAGGGACACACAGACAAATCAATGGCTTGGATAAAAACATAAGCAGGGTTGATACAGAACAGAAAGCAAATGACCAGGGTGTGCTAAGACTGAACAATGTCTTATTCTATGTAGTCAAGAGGACAGGAAGCAAAATCTGAATTTTGGATGGTAGTGCATAGAATACTGATAACCAAGTTCTTTCTATTTTTCTGCAGCCATAGGTTTGATATCTTAACAGTACCACTGTATGTGTTTTACTGTCTGAAACTGAAGCATGAATATGAGAACGATCCAGATTTTTTATCATGCACAGACTTTTGATGCAAAATGAAATAGTTACAGTACAAGCTTTAAAAAGTTACTGGTGCGCTACATGTAAATAAACAACAGCAACAGTCAGCCAACCATTTCAGTCTGGGTTTTACGTATATCTGTGTGTTTTTTTTGGTGTCTTGCTGCTATTTTTAATCAATTCAGGCATTTGTGCCAATTTCTACCATTTATCAACTTTAATAACTGTTATATATAACTGTATACTACAAAACTTGTTCTTTATGCAGATTTTTTTTTCCACATAATTCCATGCGCATGCTCAGATTAAACCTAGGACTTAAGTTTTTGTCTGACCTGATTGTGGAGGGAAGCAAGTTTGATGATTAGGAAGCTGAACATATTGGCTTCACTGTTGTTGGTGAAATGCTGTATGTGAGAAAGGATTGAGGTTGGTGGTGGAGATGAACAGCTGTATGATCTTTCGAATGAAGTGAAAGCATACTTGTACCTGGAGTGCAGTTAAATCTCGATTTAAAGCGTCAAATGAACCGAAAAAGTATAGTTTTAGCTAGAAAGTAATTAAATCTGGATTTTAAGAGTAAACAGAAGTTAAACTCTACATTTAACGAATACAAATGAAACGAAAGTATAGTTTTAGCTAGAATGTGTAGTTAAATCTGGATTTTTAGAATAAACAGAAGTTAAAAGTGGCATTGTCTTTGTTAGGAAAAAGAAGTATTGATTTGTCTCGCCCCCATTCTTCGTCCATCTAACAAGCCTTCCTCATACACACACACACACATGCACACACACACACACACACACACACACACACACACACACACACCATTTAGCTATAAGAAAGAAGCAGATATGATGATTATTCACTTTACGGCAGATTTGAGCTATTTCAAAAAGTGCTATTTTTTCCCTGGAGAATGGGGGGAGAGGGAGGGAGATGAGGGGGGGAATAAGAAGAAATGATCAGCACTTAATTGGTGCGGAATGAGAATCCATCCCTCTCCCCCTCCAGGTCCTCTCCCCATCATCACTTTTTTGTGGACATACAGTAAGCCAGTCATGTGGATTAGTAACATTTAGATAGACAGTATATTCAAAACACCATTGAAGGTTGTCAGCTACTTCTAGAAAGGGAATGCAGATGGCTCAATTTGAGGTGAATGCATTTAAGTTCACCCCAGAGAAATGGATCCAGTGTGGCTCGCTCCCTTAATAGGAGAGACCAAAAAAAAAAATTAATAAATGAAATTTGGTACCACACAGCTTGCTTGCATTGCATGTCTTTTGTCATTGTTTGATCCTCAAATGTCAGTGATGTGATGTTATCCATTCAAAACGAACCAGTATTGTTTAGAAAGTATGCAGTTCATTTCACAGAGTATGGACAACGTCAAGCTTTGGACAGCAATTTGAAGTTTAACCCTTTGATATTTTATTCCACCACAGCCTGCCGACCCCAGTATTTATTTAAACCTGCTGCAGCTCGCCTTAGCCCCATGCCTGTCATTCAGACTGTTGGTGATTTTTCATCTTGTGTTAAGCTCAGGCCTGTCCATGCCCATCGTGAATGCGATGGCACTACGTGTGCACTAAAAGTACAAAAATGTTTAAATAGCAGGAAGAGTTTCTCAGTGATTTTTTTGTTGTTGTTAAAGGGTTACTGGAATGATTATTGATGGCTGGCATTACATGAAGTGAAAACAAAACAAACAAACAAAAAAAAAACTGCATGAGGTATTACCCAGGCGGGATTGTCATAAGCAAATTCATTTCCAGATTAATTTTCCCCATGCAAATATAGCTGATGCTGATAGCTTCACAGATTGGATAACAAAATTTCTGAGAGATTAAGCAAGCCTTAAGGAAATTTCAAAATTTTGTGTGTCTTGCCTCTCATTTTAATGTATTTCATACCCAGTGCATGTGAGGGTAATTACATTATTAAGAAAATTAGCTGCTGTGGCATTGTGGTTGGTATCGCATACTGACAACTGGAAGGTCGGGAATTCAAACCCAAACAGATGCAAATTCACAGATTTCTTGGCCTTGAGCGGGCTGCACAAAGTATTGAGTGTGCTCTGTGCTCAAATCAGTGGCAATGTTTAGACCACACAGTTGACTGTCTTCAGTTTTAAAGATGTGACTTTTACATGTGAGCTTAAAACTTCCTGACCAGCATGGCAATTGTCTGCATATCTTTGGCACAGTTGATGCTGGAGCGAAATTGAGATTAGTATGGAGTATGGCCCTATGTTGTTTTTATCAAAATGGAGTTATATTGTCTCTTCTTCATTAATCACCATCATATATAAAACTTTGTTTCAAAGGCCAGTAATATTCTGTTCTCATGATGACTTCTCTTTGGATTTCTTTCCTCTTCTCCCATGCAAAGGCTTAGTTCATGCCAATGTTTTTGGTATTGGCCTGCACGTAGAAGAGACATAGTGATGGTCTACAGACAGTCCTTAGGAGGAAGTCATTCACCGTGTCATTGCAGCTAAGCAGTTAACATTGTCATAGGTGATTTCATAGGTGGTATGAACATTTTGAATGGGAAAAGACACAGCTGAATACCTACATGAATCAGCGGCAGTGTGCGTTGTCCACTGAACTGTAACGAAACAAACATGGGTGTGGCATTTTAGAGTTATGATGGTGAGTTCAGATGAGCACTTCAGGACTGATGATGCTCAGAAGGCACAGAAAATGGCACAGTTCAGAAAAAGGAAAAGAAAGAAAGACAAAAAGAAACTTTAGCTAAAAGTAATCATTTTGATATCTGAAAATTGTGGATTCAGTATTGCTACATGATGGCATTTGAATGTCTAAGAAAGTTAGTGAACCCAAATACAGACTGTGATGAGGCAGACGTTGACAAGTATGATGAACATACGTTACAAAGAAATGCCCATCTTCACTGTAGCAGAGTTTCACTTCACATTTACGCTTTGGACATGAACATTATCCAAGAAAACGTCTCCACATTAGCATCTGCATTTGATCTCCTCCTCTCTCTCTCTCTCTCTCTCTGTATATGTTTTCTTGAAAGTTGAATACCATGATAGTAGGAAATCAAACGTGCTACCTGATCTGCTCACTAGGAATGGATTGTGATTCACTGAGACATGAAAGCAGCATGTAGAAAACATACGTTGTGATGTTGATTGTTTTGCTGAAATAGGACTTTTAAAAAAATTTGGATAGTGCTCTAAGACTATGTGTACATCAACACTATTAAAAAGATTGATGGTGCTCAGTAGGTGATCTTTGCAGTGTAACATGTATATTATAAAGTATGTAAAACCATTTAACAAATTATCTATATTATCTATATTGGGATATGTTTAATGAAATAGCTGTTTATTCTAGGGTACTTGTGTCTTTCCTTCATAACTACTTTTGGAAATTAGATGTAGACATTATCGATCCACAGTGTTGGGTTTAGTCAGGTGTTGTTTTTGTTAGTGTCTGCAACCAACTACATTTTGATGTTCATTGCTTGCTGTTTTTTTTATCACAACGAAATGATTCATTTGTATGGGAAAACCAATAAAAGAAGCGGAGCAAAGATGTGTTATAATATGTATAAAGGTGAAAAGTAGTATATACAGGAGTAGCGAAATTGTGTATGTATGTGTGTGTGTGTGCTGATATTTGCATGAAGATACACATATGTGAAAGAAAGCAGGGCTGGGCTCATGTTTCGCAGACTGTGGTGATAGAGCATGACAACTGGCATGGAAACTCAACAGGTGTATTCACTGTCAACTGTTAAGAAGTCGTCAGGCTCTAGGTTGAGAATTGGCTCAGCAAGAAATCTGGCCCTGAGCTAATTTTAGTTTTAAAAACAATTTGCAGTAAACTGAAAAAAAAAAAGTCTTGCAAACACTGATATGTGGAAACATTTAGGTTTCAAAAAAATGTAGACCATTACTACGCATATTTTGTATTTTGGTCCCTTATCTGTTACACACATTTGTGCATGCATGCTCATGCACGCGCACACACACACACACACTCACACTCACTCACTCACTCTCACACACACACACACACACACACACACACACGTACATATGCACATATGTGCTTGCTTGCCAATGCGTGCACACACATGCACACACAATATTGTGCATCATTTCACTTCAGTATGCAGTGTTGACCAATTAAACAATTAATTCCTCTCTCTTTGTCAAGCTATTTGCTTTGTTTTCAAGTAAATTAAAGATTATCAAAAATTAATTGAAATTTGGCATGGATTTTCAATTGAATGAGGATAATCCAAACATTGTATATTTGGCATGCGTTTTAGTGAAAAAACAACAGAGTCCCTATCAAGAGGCGAAAATGCCTTCATCGAGCCCTTACGTTGAAGACGTATGGAAGAGCGGAATGCTAACACTCACATTCGTGAATCTGCCAGCACTGATTTAAGACCATTTCATCTCAGGCAGATGTGAAAGTAGAAGTTATGATGAGACATAACATAATCTTTTTTTTTCTTAATTAAGGAGAAAAAGTTCATGCTGTAAGCCTTTTGAATCCAGGTGCATTATAGAGATCTTAAACACCAGGTGGATTGACTTTGTAACCAACAGCAAAGTCAGAGATTTTCGGCAAGCTCCAGTGCCGGGTGAGGTCTGCAGGCTGGATCTCACACACACACACACACACACGCACGCACACACACACACACACACACACGCACAAATGTTCGCACACACACATACACTATAGAAATGCTCTTGAACCCACATACACAATTGTTACAAAACACATATGGCAAATCATTGAAAATGTATCACACTCCGTCTTACCAGACTTCCCATTTGGCTAGAAGCTGGTTAAATTAAAAGCGTCATTAATAGAAAAAGTAACAATAAAATAAATAAAAAGCATCATTAATGTATAATAATAACAACGACAATGGATATGGCTAGTTGTCATGGTTTTGCACCTTATTTTATTCCTCTTCATATCTTCGATTATCATGACACGGTGTACATATAAGGTTGTGAAAGCGTGTGCATGTACAATGCACACAGTTATTGCATCTTCCACATTATCTCTGACATGAAAGATGCTAAGAAGGATTCACTGAAGGGGAGAAAGAATGATGAAATTATTGGCACCAATCCAATCGCGACTTGAAATCCATAGCTAACGATAAGTAATGAACAAGTGGAATTCCTGTGCTTATGCGGAAGGAAATCCTACACTGACCGCAGGGAGTAGTTCTACAGATGAAAAGGAATGTACGAAGACTGCGCAATACGCCAGCAAGTAGATGTAAAAAAAAAAAGGCCAGGATTCAACCAAAGTGTTGAGGGTGTCCATGCCTCCTCAAAAATCCGGACATGGGTAAGATCAGAAATGAGATGGATAAGATCGGAAGAGAAAGAAAACTCAAGAATCTGAAGACTGCCTCAGCAGCTGAGAACAAAGGGCTAGAGAATCGCTGTGAAGACCTTCACCACACTGTCCTCAGCAATGCTAAATATGCAAGAAAGAGAAGGAGCCAAAAGAGTAAAACGAAAGATTTCTTCCCCAGTGACCTCATCCAGTTCACCAGGAGGCTACTTGAGCAGCCAAAATCAGGGATACTAGGCAGACAGAGAAACTCTCGAGCAGCATCTCAGGAAAACAGGTGCTGACCCTCAGAGCGAAGAGCCACTTGAAGTCCAGGACTTGTGCCATCTGTGACACCAGACACTGAGGAAAGTTCAGTGACAAGCCCCAGGCATTGGATGGGTAAAGAAAATCGTCAAGAAAGCAAGAGCCAAATCTTTGCCTGGAAGAAATTCCTGCCTACTGCATTCGAAATGTCCCAGTGTCCTGGAGTGGCTCACATGCTGGTAAGATCAGCATGGAGGTAACTGAATATCAACGGACAGTGGATGATATCTGATGAAGTGTACGAACTCAACAAGAGCACAGATGTTGAGAGGAAATTGAAATGGAAGTCATCATGTGAGCAGGGCATGAAGAGCCACAGAATTTGAGGCTTTTTTTATGCTGATGGATGAAAGTTAGTATGATGAAGTTGATGGTATGGAGTTCTATTTTGGTCTGAGACTGCATGACGAGACAGTAGTCCCTGCTTACTTTTTATAATATATCCTGGTGTCAGCCAGGCCCGAGAGATACAGACACTGCAGAGTTAGGGAGAAAATTTGAGCAATACTCTCAGGGAAGCATCGATTAAGTTAATGAAACTCGACTTTGACGTACAAGTCTTCCTAACTGAGCCCATACCAAACTCAGCTCTGGGTAGGAGCCGGTCGTGAGCCGAAAAAATCCACAAATATAAATGGCACTATAGGAATCAAACCCATGACCTCCTGGCCAGGAATATGCAGCACTAAACACTGCACCACATCAGCCGGTGGTTCAGTACGTTTTGCTTTGTCTTGCTGACAGAGAGACTGACTGATCTAACTGAACACATAACCTCAATGACATATGAAAAAAAATAATCTGCAAAAGAATAATGTTACTGGATCAGTGCATATCCGCAGCTTGCCATGTGTGCTAAAGCATTTATAGACTGAGGTGTCCAAGTCAGGATGCAATTTGCATTTGTCCAGGGAATAACACCAATGCACAGGACTCTCTCTCTCTCTCTCTCTCTCTTGAGGTAAAAGATAAAACACGGTGTATTTCAACCTCTTTGATCTTCTTCAAGCAAGACAAACAACATTCATGCTGATGAAAACAAAAAACGAGCAATCATTTATCTCTCAAACCGGGTGCAAAAGTGGACGTTGGATGAAGTGATGATGAAAAGATGTTGCTTATCTTGTTTGAAGAAGATCAAACGGGCGGAAACGCGTCATGTCTTGTAATTTGTTTGTCCCTTTTTTTCCGACGGAATAATGTATCGTTTTTTTTTTTTTTCTTTTAAGTTTGTTTCAAATTTCTACCTGTAGTCACCTCACTTTGAAACCTACTTTGTACGGTTTCTGCAGTGATTACAGATGGATGGATGGGATTAGGGGGCCTAGTGTGAGTGTGTGTGTGTGTGTGTGCGCGCGCGCGCGCGCGCGCGCGCGGTCACGTGCACTTGGACACCAGTTTCACACACTGCCATGCTCAAGATTATAATAATGATATATTTTCGGATAGCTTTCATTTCTGAAGCAGCTTCTTGAAAATGGATATAGGTTTCCATGTGCCTACTCTGTGTGATCCCCCCCCCCCCCCCCCCCCATGCTGTGTTAGCAACGAACAAGTTTGGAAAAAGAAAAGAGCAAAATAATCTAGCTGCGGAAACGCTTTCATATTTCAAAATTGATTTATCGATGTACTTAATCTTTGTTGTTGCTCTCTCTCTCTGAACTCCTGCTGATTTGGTTGTTGTTGCAATTTTTTTCAGATGGAGGGGGGTTGTTGTTTTTGTTGTTTTGTTTGGGGCGAGGGGGTGGAGGGATGCTTTACCACTATGCCAACACATGCACTGCAATGCGCACTGTTGAAGTACAGAAAAATGCAAACAGAAAGGTAGAGAACTCTGCGCGCGAAAATCGAACTTCCGAAAACAAGTCTTCTGCCACATTATCAGATAAGGACCACAGAATGGAGTTGGTCATGGATTGTGGGAGATTGATCAAGTTGCGCGATGAGTGATAAGATTCAATGAAATAACTAAAGAGTTGCTTTTCTACCCAGCTGTATCATACATTAGTTGAATATGCCAGAACCGACGATTGTGCTCAACAAAGCGTGAGCCACAGGTCCCACTGATTTCACTGATTGTGACGTCGTTACCGGCAATAGCGTTCTTTCTTGGCTGAAACCACCTGCAGTGTTTGCATAGAAGATCATGCATTTACACGCATTTTAACGAAGTGTTAGACTTTAATGCAGAACTTTTCTTTCACAGTCAGGAATTCCCTCAAATTTTAGTGAATTCGTAACACATCAAAAATTGCTCGAATCAAATCATTGACATCGACAGGGTTAAACTTGCAGCGATTCATTTTTTATTTATTTTTTTTTTGAAAATAAGTTGTGACACAATGAACGAGTCAGCAAACGACGAAATGAAAACAGAACATACTGAAGCTTGTGAAAGTACGGAGGGTTTGAAACATAGCAATGTGAGGAGGACATCCGTAAGTAAAAACACAAAAAGAAGCAATGATATGTTTGATGATCTGGATGAAGAACCATTTCCTCAACCAAAGCTTCGGAAATTCATCATTCAGCATCAGATAATACCAAAGCAGATGCATCAACCAAATCCTGCACTGGTGACCATGCATTGCCGTCAAGGTTGAACCAGTTTCATGTGAGGATGCTCACAGTCATGCACAAACACACGGACTGAAGACAAAAGGTGAAAATTGTGAGCATGTTACAAATACTTCCATGGTTCTGGAGAATAAGTCAGAATCTGGCAAGAGAACTGTTGATGAACATTATTACCCACCTTCAAGGGCAAATGAAACTGGTGACAATGACAGCAGAGTTTACACTCAGGACCAGAATGTTAGAAAAGAGAAAGGGCTCCGACAGAAATTGGCTGACAGCCATTGTGTTTTGTACATTCACAGTGATCAGTTGATCACACACTGCAATCGACTGCCACGAATACCTGACAGAGTATGTCTGCTGTCTTTATTGTATAAGATTAAAAACATTATCAAATGTTTTTCAGTTTGGTAATGGGAAAGAGACATCTTTACCTTTTAGAAACCCTTTTTGCATCCCCACTCATACAAATTACAATACAGGTTGATTCAGTGAATCTATTGGATTACATACTTTCTACATATACTCATGATGGTAGGGACATTGTGTGTTTGTGTGTGTGTGTAAGATGAAAATGTACATGGACAAAACTGACCTATGTTTGATGGAAAGAAGCTGTTTTGTGCAGTAGTAGAGATAGAAGACCTGAGGTCAGCTGGCAAGAATGGTGCATGTCTCCATTCATTGAACCCCCAGTCATTTTGAACTTCTCCCCCAGAAAAATGAAAAATGTAAAATATCTTTAAATTATTTAGCCATATTAAACCTATCAATCTGTGTGTGTGTGTGTGTAAAGTCTTGTTTGCTTTTTTGGGAGCAAAAATTATAACATGGTTCCCTACAGACTTATGAATGAATTTATAGATAATGAAGGTCCGTATAGATCATTTACGTGTGACCACAGTAGCTTTTTTCAATCATTGGAATTAGTGGGATGTCAGCCTGGGAGAATTAGAATTGTACTGAATTAGAAAGGAAAAGTCATGGTACACATATTACTGCTGTTAGTTTTGGAAAAGAAAAAGCACAAACATAAAAAATATCACGATTGAAAAAAAGGCTTCAGTTCACTTTTTAAGCCCATACATGTGCTGAACACCTAGACACAATACTTGTGTGTGCTTGTGTGCGTGTGAAATCAAGTCAAATTTTGTGAATGGTGTGTGTCAGCAAAAAAATTCAAATATGTTGCCATATATCATTCACAAGACTCCCAGATAAGGCATTTTCAAAGCAAATATTCAAAGTATGGTCACGTTTAAGAAAAAACCAGAAACATGTTTGTTTACTGTTTTTCTTTTAATGGTCGAAAATTATAGCACTAATAGTGAACAACGTTTTTGTGTTAGGTCAACTCTAACTATGGAAAAGAATGTAATGTTTACTGACCAGTGGAAACTTTTTAAAAAACGTGATTGTATAAAACTTACTTTAAAGCTTCTATATGTGTACTACATGGAAGTTTATATAATATGAAATCACTGCCCAGTCATTTTCAGTATTCTGTAATAAACTTAAGACTGCTTATTTTTCCTACCCCAGGCAGGGATGGCATTCACTGATTGAATCCCTTGGTCTGCTCTCTTCTTCTTCAGTATGTATAACATTGTTTACATCATTTATTTATAAAAAAAAATATATGCAATAACTAAACATCATTGCTAAACATTTCAGTGTACATTTTTATGCTGGTCATGTCAATTTTCAGCATGTGTGTGCAGGCCTGTGTTTTTGTTCATCAGGGTCATTATTTATTATTGCTGTTGTTATAGCAAAACAATACTTAGCTGTTTTTTTCAATTAAATAGTAACGATAATGATATGGTATCAGCACATTAATTTGGATGTTCTGTCTTGGTTTATATCCAACAAGTATGGTTCTTTTTTAACATACAGTTCATGAAAAATGTATTATTGGTTTGATTTACGGTTGTACATAACACTGTGTAAACAGAGGTTTACAAATAATGTCAATAAACTATCTTGTGGAAACAGTTTGGGGTTCATATTCCAAGTATTTCTTATTTCATTGCTTTGTGCTAGCTCTGCTGTTTACACTGCAGGTTGTATTATTTTTGCTTAATGAGAAAGACCAGAAACACTGAAATAACAACAGATATTTGCTACCATTGAGGATAGTGAGTTAAAATGAAGTAGATTCAGTTGGATCTTAGAACAGATTTGTTACTATTTCCCAATGTTACCATATCACATTGTGCAACATATCTTGTATACTATTCACAAATGTAGTCTTAATAGTAGTTGATTATACTTATACCTTGTTGTTTGTTCTATGTAGAGTTGCTGCACCAGAAGCAGCAGATGAACAGGAAGTGATGAAATTCCACTCAAGGGACTATATAGAATACCTGCAGCGTATCAGTCATCAGGAGGATGAAGAGAAGATTGAATCAGAGGATGCTGTTCAGTATGGAATAAGTAAGAGAACAGTGCTAATGCTTGTTTGTCTTCGGTGCTAGGGTGCTTACAACTAGTTGTAAGACTACTAAAAGCACTAGTGGGCACATGGTTTCATGTGTGTGCAGGAATGCAGAGTGCACAAACGCACCCATATGCATGCGCACACACACACATGCATGCAAGGATACACGCATGCATGCACGCACGCACGGACACACACACACACACACACACACACACACACACACACACACACACACACACACACACACACACAGAGAACACTAAGATCCGATACCCAAGACACAGACCAAGACAAAACAGACACAGACAGAAACTCAAGTTACATATCATTACAAAAACTAAGATTAAAAAAAATTCAAATAGTCCAGAGGCAGACCTACACAGCATACAGACAGTTTACAGCGCACACACTTTTTGCACAGTTGTAAGATTTTTCAGATGATGCAAACAATGTGATATATGTGCAAATTCATACCAAAACATGATGTTCACTCTTTTGTTAAATCTGATCAATAATGAATATTTACTATTCATGTTTAATATATATTTCCACTTAGCCTATGACTGCCCAGTTCAAGAGGGTGTGTATGAGTGTGCGGCGTTAGTGGCTGGAGCAACGGTGACGGCAGCAAAAGCTCTTTGTGAGGGAAAGTGTCACATTGCTATCAACTGGTGCGGAGGCTGGCATCATGCTCAGAGGTTGGTGAAAAAGATGTCCTCTTTGAGTGAGGACTACTTTCAAACCACAAGTCCTCAGTTTTCTGTCGTATGGAACTCTCTTTAACACTACTGAAATGATTAATTAATACCAAACAAGAAGGGTAAATCTTTCTCCCTTGACAATTACATGCCCATAATTCCAAGTGAACGCTGCTTTCGACACCAAAGTGCCCAGTAGAAATGTCAACACAGAGCACACAGAACAGTTCTGTTCTGGTGGATGGCGTAATGATGACCTGGTGTAGGTCATTTCTCTCTGGTTCCTGGACTGCAGTAGAAAGAACATGGATGTTTTTGTGTATACAGGACCCAGAATACATATGGGTATAGTATTCCATTGACAGGCATGCGATTGCCCATCTTGCACATCACATAGAAGTATTTATTTGTGCACAAAAAAAAAGAAGAAGAGAGTGGAAAATCAACTTTTTTTTCTTTTCACTGTTTGATATGAACTGACCAAAACAATGAGAAAAACATTAATTGATAGTATAATAATAAAAACTGCAACAGATCTTGAGGGGGACTATTTTTTTAGTTTCTTGATTCTTCTTTGACATGGAGTTTTTAATGTTTTTTTTTGTTTTTTCTTTTCTCTTTTTTAATGTAAACCAATTCTGCATCAGGTTTTAGTGAGGGAAAATCATTTAAAACAAGTGTGATTTTTCTTTGATGTAACCAACCTTACTTAAAATCTGCAATGTAGTTGTTGATGTTGTCTTTCTAGTACGTCTTACCCAAACTGAGTGTAGGTTGATGTTGTCTTCCTAGTATGTCTTACCCAAACTGAGCGCAGGTTGATGTTGTCTTTCTTGTCAGTATTACCAGAACGGGACCAAGTTTGATGATGTCTTAGCAGTCAGTCTTTACCCAAATTGAGCCCCACTTTGATGTTGTATTTCTAGTCAGTCATATCCAAAATGAGGCCCAGTTTGATGTCTTTGTAATCAATCATGCCAAATTGGACATAGTTTGGTGTTGTCTTTATTGACAAGCATACCCAAACTGGGTTCAGTTTGATGTTCTCTTTGTTGTCAGTTACATCAAACTGGTTTTGTTTGATTTTTGTTTGGTTTTGTCTTTGCAATCAATCATATGAAATCGGGCCTATTTTGTATCTGTCTTGTCAACTGAACCCAAACTAGGCCCAGCAGGTTGTCTTTGTCGACAAATGTACTCCAACTAAGCACATTTCGATTTTGTCATCATAGTCACCATGCAAAATCTGTATCCAAAATGTGTAGCACCAGCAGGCTGTCAGTTTAGTCATATATAGTCATGTGAGTATTAGAAAAATGCTTTTAAGTAATGGGGAAAAATAGGCATTTCCATAAATTCTATTAAAAAGAAAAAGAAATTGATATTTGAAAAACAATTGAAGTGTATGCTGTCAGTTAACTACCAGACACTTTAAAATACTCTCTTATATGAAATGACTAACAGCTTGAAACATTGCCATTTTGTTGGATATATGTTTTTATGTTCAGCATAAAAGATGTGTGAGAAAGATCACCTTACATGTAAATATCACTACTTTGTGAAATTTAATGTGATAACTATGTAAACAGTATCTGTTGACTGTGTCTTGATATGATCGATGTATGTTTTAGTGGCCATTTTTCATGATGCTTTTGAATAGAGTAGCATATCAGTAAATACCGCCGTTTTGTGAAGTGAAAATTTAAGACAATGGCCATTCATGTAAAAGTTGCTATTTTCTGCTATTTTCTAAAGTGTATCATGATATGTGTATCATATGTTTGGCTTGTGACTGAACCAGGAGTGAAGCGTCAGGGTTCTGCTACATTAACGACATCGTATTGGGCATTCTGACTCTGCGTGACAAGTTCGCCAGGGTTCTCTATGTGGATCTGGATCTGCATCATGGAGACGGTATGGTGTTTCTATAGCTTTTGTGTTGTAAATGCGTGTGCGCAGTATGCAAGGTGCCTACCTACAAATGCCTTTGGGGCTGGGGGGAGGTATATGTTTATTGGTTTTTATTTGTTTTGTTTGGTACATGATGGTTTATTTCAGCATTGAATGATAAGTGAATTTCAAAAACTCAGAAAATATTTATCAAGCTTTATATGTGTGTGGGTATGAAAACTGCTAGCACACACTCAAACATGCATACACATACAGTACAAGCACACGCATATGCAGCACACACACGCACACACACTCGCACATTCACACACACACACACGCACGCACACACACACACACACACAGGCGCACACATGCACACACACATACAGACACACACACGCATGCACGCATATGCATGCATGCATGTACACACACATATGCAGAGGCCAAGAAAATGGGTGCAACACAAATTTCGTGTAAGCATGCTGTCATTCAGATCTGTTCTGTTTATTTGTAAGGGGCAATAGTTTTACCATGCTTTTTACATACTATTAATATCATACATACAGATCTGTATTTAGTACATGATGTTAAAGAAATAAAGGTAAGCAGCCTTTAAATATACATAATCATGTTTTGTTATTTGAATCATGGAAACTTGTCCTTGCAGGGGTGGAGAATGCCTTCAGTACCACACCTCATGTTCTCACGGTTTCTTTTCACAAGCATGACACTGGATTTTTCCCAGGTAAGTGAATCCTTGCAATGTAGCATATACGTTACAACACAGCAGAAAATAGACTTTCACTTTGACCGGGGCCTGAAACAAACCAGCTTGTCATTTATTCAGTTTACATTGTAAACAGGATTGTGGATTTTTTTTTCCCCAGAAAATTACTTACACTAGCATGAATATGCCTGCGCGCATATACATGTGTATGGTTGTGTATGATTTTCATCATAATCATCATCATCATCATCATCATCATCATCATCATTACGTCATCTGGAGATTAGGCAACAGTCTGCCAGAGTTCTTCATTTTCCTTTCAAGGTGTCCTTAGGTATATGCTAGGATCTTATGCTGCCTTTTTTTTCCATTTCCAATTTGTTTGACTGGTTTGTATAGATGGTGTGTGTATGGGTGTTTTTTTTTGTTTGTTTTTTGTGGGGTTTGTTGTTGTTGTTATTTTGATAGGCTGAGATATCAAGCAGAAAGAGGCATCTCCTTATTTTGTGTTATTTTGCATTTTTGTAAATGTCCATTGATCATAAAGGAGAATGTCATATTATGAGCATGATTTTCTGTTCTGTTTTAAAGGACTGTTGGTATACAATCTGTCTTAAGAAAGGCATGGGTTCAAGACATGAATAATTCACATTATTCTGCTTAGCAAAGAGCTTGGTGCAAGATTGTTAACAATCATTTAAAAACAATTGAAAACAGTGGAAAGATTCCAAAAACATGCTTTTTCTTTTCTCTCTCTCTTTTTCTTTAAAGACAGCCGTACTGTCACAGTGTATGACAAAGTTGCCTCATATTAAGACAGCCAGCACTGTCACAGTGTATGACAAAGGTGTCTCATATTAAGACGGCCAGCACTGTCACAGTGTATGACAAAGGTGTCTCATATTAACCCGTTGAGTGCCTTTAAGCCGTCAGCTGACGCCGTAGTAAAAATGTACTTCCAGTGCCTATGGGCCGTCCACTGACGTCATGCATTTTTCTTGAATTTTCATTCGTTACTATTCCTATCAAAGGACTGAAATAGAGTGTGCGTAGTAAGCCTTATATGTCTACAGTATTAAAATGATATGCAAATGATCACACATGAGGGGAAAGACCATTTTTTTTCCTCATCACTGACTGGATGACCAGCCAGCGCTTTGTCTCGCTTGCAAAGATGGCGGCGCAACCTTCGACGAGCGTAGCGACCAAATCAACGTACTTACACAGCTGAGCGGGCTCTGCTAATCATTTTTGATAAAGATAATAATCTTTTATTCAGCGACTCACTCGAGCATGAAGGTGAGATGATGATAGGGATGGAATTGCCGGCCATATTCGTCAGTTATTGAGTCATGCTGTGCGATCTCAAGAGTGTGTTCAGCTGACTGGTTACCAACGTCGAACGAGCTAGCCTAGTGTGTACTCTGCACTGCGTGCGAGTGTGGGCGGCGGCGTGTTAGTCAGCGCGAGAGGGGAGCGCGGCCTGCTCGCGGCATGACACGGGCAGCAGGAAAGGGTAGGGAAGAGGAGGAGTGAAAGAGAGGGTTGAAGTCCAGCAAGGGGGCTTGGTGGGGGGGGGGGGGGCGTGGTCGTGAACTGACCTGTCTGCATGAGGTGTGAGCGTCTGGATAGACTTTTAGACTGTTTTACTTTCATTTACAGGTGTAGTGTGACAATACAAACTTTATTTTCAACTTTTTTGCTTTGTGTTCTTTTTTGGATGTGAAGAAGCTGTAGTGGTAAATACATATGTTTTTGATTGTGCAAAAAAAATCTTCCAAATCTAAATGCTGCTAAATATTTTTTTATGATCAAAATTAAAACAAAAGAAGCCCAGATTCAAAATCTCCATTCAATTTCCTTCAAAAATCATATATATTTCATTTTTTATATTTTGTAGTTTCTGAGCTAGAATTTTTTTGTAATTATTACCCCCAAATCGTTAGATTTCCCTGGCACTGGGCCAGCCTTTGTTATGTAACATTTTCAAGCACTGAACGGGTTAAGACGGCCAGCACTGTCACAGTGTATGACAAAGGTGCCTCATATTAAGACGGCCAGCACTGTCACAGTGTATGACAAAGGTGCCTCATATTAAGACAGCCAGTACTGTCACAGTGTATGACAAAGGTGCCTCATATTAAGACAGCCAGTACTGTCACAGTGTAAAGCAAAGGTGCTCATATTAAGACAGCCAGTACTGTCACAGTGTAAAGCAAAGGTGCCTCATATTAAGACAGCCAGTACTGTCACAGTGTATGACAAAGGTGCCTCATATTAAGACAGTATGCTTTAAAGAAATGTAGTTAAAATCTAGGACGGGAAACTCGTCACACACCACACTTGAGAATTTGGCTTCTGCATATATTATTTGCACTAGATATGCAAACCTATACATTTTTAGAAAACTAGAGATGTTGTAGAATCTAGTGAAATAACTGAAAATACTGTAGGTTGTACCTACTTGGAGACTGACCTCAAAATATAAGCAGGCAAAATTTCTGAAAAAGTTATTTGAAAAGTAAGTCAAATGTTAGGAGAGACACAGTTTTTTCTTGTACTACCTAAACACTTCAGACTTGAGATAAAATGAAGACAAATATGTGCTGGAAACATGGGAAAGATGATATTTCTCTTGACTTGAGCTATGTATAATGAATTGTGCCTCAAATGATGTACCTATAATTCAGCATCCGGACAATCGAATTTCACTATATAAGGAAATGGGGTTTGTGCAGGCTTGTCTTGAAGCTAGATAGGTAAAACTATATGTTTTTGTAAACTAGAGATAATGAGGAATCTGAAAAAAAAAAAAATAATTACAAGACAGTACCCTGATGGCAGCTGAAGATATTCTTCACAGTGTAATCCAGAACATTGGTGAAAAGGTAATCCAAAACGTCAGCCCATTGTTTGAAAAAAACACCACAGTTTTCCTGCTTGAATCTCAAAACACTTGAAACTTGGGAGAAAACAAGAAGATATGTCCTTGGAAGACACAGAACAAAGTTAGGGCCTTGGTCTTCTGTGGAAGTTGAAAAGCACTTGGAGCAGAGTCCCACGTCACATCCAGAACATTCCCAGCCAGAGCGCACATGAGTAGGATGGCCAGCAGTACAGTTCCTCTTTCTTCAACTCCTTCACTCTCAGCATCTCTCTCCTCTGCAGTAGTGCTTCCAGATTCTGGATCACACAAGAAAACATATATCCTAAGTCTTCTGTTCATTTCATTGTTTCATAATGGTGCAAGAGATGTTACAGAGAGCTTGACTCAGTTTCCACTAATTAGTCTGATTTTCAGAAAGAAAAAAAATGACCAGCATTACTTATTCATTCTATGAAAATTGAAGTCATGCATAAAATCATAAATAAGAATAAAAATCTGAATCACTAGCATATATAAGGAGGGGGCAGGGCTATAGCTTTCATTGAAGCACGCCCACTCGTGACACGCCCACACTGTTTCCAAACTAAAAAAAAAAAAAACAAAAGTTATAAATTGTTCTCTTCAAATCACCACTTTTACTCATCTCTAAGTGCTTTCAAAACACCTACAATCACCCAGAAACGACCTTCTAGTTTGATCAGGCCAAAGCCTATCACTCCTGTAAGTAACCATGTACCCTGCCCCCCTTCCGTCCCCCCTTCCTTCATGTGGCGGACCAACAAATGTAAAATAACCAATGACTGCACGCAGCATGTGTTCCATCACTCGACAAACAAAATAATCAAAGTTCATCCACTCACCTGCTTCGCTTTCGTTACTACAGCCTTTGGCAACTGATTGTTCACTCGTGCCACTTCCACGCATCTCCTGCTCGACTCGGTCGCTGATTTACTCATATTTCAGTCAAAACCGATGAAAAACTTCGAGATAACTGACTGACTGACAAGGCTTGCCGATGCACAATGGATACTAGCAAGTCACGTGAACTGATCAACCTGGATGTTTAGCAGTGGTGGTATAACGGTTCTCATCTGAGCCACGATCGTGGCCCAACGCAGTCGGGCGGTAAAGCCACGATCGTGGCAGTATTGAGACAGCCAGTACTGTCACAGTGTATGACAAAGGTGCCTCATATTAAGACAGCCAGTACTGTCACAGTGTATGACAAAGGTGCCTCATATTAAGACAGCCAGTACTGTCACAGTGTATAGCAAAGGTGCCTCATATTAAGACAGCCAGTATTGAGACAGCCAGTACTGTAACAGTGTATAGCAAAGGTGCCTCATATTAAGACAGCCAGTATTGAGACAGCCAGTACTGTAACAGTGTATAGCAAAGGTGCCTCATATTAAGATAGCCAGTATTGAGACAGCCAGTACTGTAACAGTGTATAGCAAAGGTGCCTCATATTAAGACAGCCAGTATTAAGACAGCTAGTACTGTCACAGTGTATGACAAAGGTGCCTCATATTAAGACAGCCAGTACTGTCACAGTGTATGACAAAGGTGCCTCATATTAAGACAGCCAGTACTGTCACAGTGTATAGCAAAGGTGCCTCATATTAAGACAGCCAGTATTGAGACAGCCTGTACTGTAACAGTGTATAACAAAGGTGCCTCATATTAAGACAGCCAGTATTGAGACAGCCAGTACTGTAACAGTGTATAGCAAAGGTGCCTCATATTAAGATAGCCAGTATTGAGACAGCCAGTACTGTAACAGTGTATAGCAAAGGTGCCTCATATTAGACAGCCAGTATTAAGACAGCCAGTATTGTCACAGTGTATGACAAAGGTGCCTCATATTAAGACAGCCAGTATTGAGACAGCCAGTACTGTCACAGTGTATAGCAAAGGTGCCTCATAGTAAGACAGCCAGTATTGAGACAGCCAGTACTGTCACAGTGTATGACAAAGGTGCCTCATATTAAGACAGCCAGTATTGAGACAGCCAGTACTGTCACAGTGTACAGCAAAGGTGCCTCATATTAAGACGGCCAGTATTGAGACAGCCAGTACTGTCACAGTGTATGACAAAGGTGCCTCATATTAAGACAGCCAGTACTGTCACAGTGTATGACAAAGGTGCCTCATAGTAAGACAGCCAGTATTGAGACTGCCAGTACTGTTACAGCGTATGACAAAGTTGTATTATATTAAGACAACCAGTATTAAGGCAGCAGCCAGTACTGTCACAGTGTATGACAAAGGTACTTCATATTAAAACAGCCAGTACTGCCACAGTGTATGACACCGGTACATCATATTGAGACAGTAAGCTCTAAGAAAGTGTGTTTTAAAGGTACATCCCATAAAGCAGTCTGTGCTGTCACAGTATGTAATACATCACTTTTAGCTGTCAGCGCTATCACAGTAAATGATAAAGGTATACTGTCCTAAGGATGCCAGTGTTATACCGAAGTTTTATAAAGTTACATCATCTTGAGGTATCTAGAACTGACACAGTGAATGACGAGGGAACATCATGCTAAGGCAGTACTGTCACAGTGAATGATAAGGGAACATATGCTAAGGCAGTACTGTCACAGTGAATGATGAGGGAACATCATGCTAAGGCAGTACTGTCACACAGTGAATGATGAGGGGACATATGCTAAGGCAGTACTGTCACAGTGAATGATGATAAGGGAACATCATGCTAAGGCAGTACTGTCACAGTGAATGATGAGGGAATATATGCTAAGGCAGTACTGTCACAGTGAATGATGAGGGAACATCATGCTAAGGCAGTTTTGTCACAGTGAATGATAAGGGAACATATTCTAAGGCAGTACTGTCACAGTGAATGATAAGGGAACATCATGCTAAGGCAGTACTGTCACAGTGAATGATGAGGGAACATCATGCTAAGGCAGTACTGTCACAGTGAATGATAAGGGAATATATGCTAAGGCTGTACTGTCACAGTGAATGATGAGGGAACATCATGCTAAGACAGTACTGTCACAGTGAATGATAAAGGAACATCTGCTAAGAAGTACTGTCACAGTGAATTAAACAGGTATGTCACACTGAGGCATTCAGTACCATTAGGAATGTTATAATGTACTTCACCTCAAGGTAGTTAATGCTGTCATAAAGGTATGTCACACTGAGGCATTCAGTACCATTAGGGAATGTTATAAGGTACTTCACCTCAAGGTAGTTAATGCTGTCATAAAGGTATGTCACACTGAGTCATTCAGTACCATTACGAATGTTATAAGGTACTTCACCTCAAGATAGTTAATGCTGTCACAGTGTGTGATAACTGTCCACAAGTGCAGACAATTTTCCAGGTTCAGGGGACATCCATGATGTAGGATCAGGGGGGAGGCAAGTACTACACTGTCAATGTTCCTATGAAGGACGGACTGTGCGACACTGAATTCTTTTCGGTCTTCAGACGGTATGGTTTTATGCTGCTTTCAATGATTGAAAGCTTTCCTGACAAGTTATTGCGAACTCTCTCTCCGCTAGAAACATTGCCTTTTTATCCATTTTAAGTCTGACGATCGCAGTATTTTTTCATTTATTCCTTCCATTCTGTTTTTTGCCCCCCCCCCCCCCCTTTTTTTTTTCTAACGAAGATCCTTAACCAAGACAGAAACCCTAGATGGAATAGGTTTTTGTATTCTGTTTAATGAACTGGCAGTTCAGAAACAAGAAAACAGTGTGTGTGTGAACAAGCCAAAGGCAGTGAAAATGCATGCATGAGATCCAACAAAATTCTACTTTGAAAGGAGGTTAAAGATACTTCACTAAAGGAAATGATCAGTGCTGAATGGAGAATTACGTGATTAGGCTGAACAAGATCAACCTCATTTATGAATAGAATGGCAAATGCAGTAACTGTATATGGCAATGTTCAGAATCTATGTGTGTACTACTATGTATAAGATGGTCCAAGTTTTAGTTTATCTTTAATGTGTGCGGTAACCATACAAAAAAGATCTAGGATCAAGGTGGGTTTTCTTTTTACTTGTTTGTTTTTCAAACTTGAACTTTTGAGACATAAAGTTCCTTTTTTTTTTTGGATGCATGGTCATGCATGTAACATATTCAGTGAAGATGATGATTTATTGATATACAGGTAATCAGTTGAGTGGTGTATGATCAGCCATTTTAATGCTGTCAGTGCCAGAAAAAAAGTTAATAAAAAATAAGGGCAGGAACAAGCGAAGTTACCTGTCCAAATCCTATTTCTGCTCTCAAAACATTGCATCTTTTTTTTTTTTTTTCCTTACTTCTTTTTTTCCAAGTAAGAATATAAAACTTACCCTACTTGTTTATTGCTTATTGTTTAGTGTTTACTGTTTCCCTTCTCATTTTATTTTCAACTTTCAAGAATCTTAAAGTTACTAGACATTCATACAACTTTTTTAAGGGGGGGTAGGGGGGCTGGGGAGAGGGCATTAAGTGGGCAGTGGTGAGAAGGATAATTTTCCAAGGATCTGATGGAACAAAATTGAGGATATCCATGAAACATGAGAAATTTGCATACCTGTACACAACACAGACCATTTAAATTAAATTCTGTGTGTTTTGAAATTCTTTTTCACTAATCTCCACAACAGTGTGATGACCTGCGTGCGGGAGGCCTATGACCCCGAGGTGATTGTGTGCCAGTGTGGTGCCGATGGCCTGGCAGGAGACCCCATGGCATCGTTCAACCTAAGTCTGGCAGCCTACAGGCACTGCCTTTACTTCCTGATGCTGTGGAGACTGCCCATGCTGCTGCTGGGAGGAGGTGGGTTGACTTTCGTTGCTGACTGTATGGGTTGATTGCTCCGTCCTGTAGGGTGTCTGCTTTTTGTATATGCATTCAGCAATGATCAGCAGAAGTGTAGTCATGGCTTCTTCCCATTCCTGACTGTGTTGGTCTGTTCCTTCACTCCTGTAGAATGTGGCGGTGGGTTGACTGTATGGGTTGATTGGTTCAGTCCTGGAGTGTCTGCTTTTTTTTTTTTTTTTTACATGCATTCAGCAATGATTCAGCAGAAGTGTAGTCATGGGCTTCTTCCCATTCCTGACTGTGTTGGTCTGTTCCTTCACTCCTGTAGAGTATGGGGGTGGGTTGACTGTCCTCGCTGACTGTATGGGTTGATTGTTTCAGTCCTGTAGGGTGTCTGCTTTTTGTATATGCATTCAGCAGTGACCCAACTGAAGTGTGCTCCTGGGTTTCCCATACCCAACTGTATTGGTCTGTTCCTTCAGTCCTGTAGAGAGTGTGTCTGTTGTGTTCAGCAATGTTCCATGTGGAGGACTGGACTAAATTGTCCCACTGGACTGTATTTTATGTCTATTCAATGGTGACCCAACAGATGTGGAAGACTGACTTGGTTATATTTCAGTCTGTTGGATATATGTCTGTTGTATTCAGGTATGATCCCACGGATGTGGAAAACTGGCTTTGTTGTACTTCAGTTTTGCTGGATGTCTGGGGTCTTCAACTGTGATCCAACAAATGGCCAGCTCTTGGTTGATTGTATTGGTTGATTACTTCTATTCCATAAGTACGTGTCTTTTCTTAACCCTTTAATTTTTCCTGTTTTCTTTGCATCATTGTTTAGTTTGTTATGGGCTCATTTAGGAAGACTGAGACCACACACAGTGAGTTTCCTCATGGATGCATCTTTGAGAAAGTTACACCATGAGAAAATGCAAATGGTAATAAATAGCTGTTTGTGACAAAAACAAAGCAGCTTTCATATTTTTGTTGTTGTTGTTTTCTTCACGTGTTGGTTGATATATAGTATTTGATTTTTGTACATAACAGTAATGTTCGACTATATTCGGGTTTGAGGGATATTTTGTTTGTTGGTCAGTTGTTCTCAGCATGGTATAAAGCAATCACATGGAAGGAAAAAAGTTTTGCTTAGTGAACGAAAAAAGTAAAGAACAAGATGTGAAATATGATAGACAAAACAGGATGGGCATTTCCTTTCTCATGGATAGAAACAGTAAGGAGAGAGGAATGTCATTGTTACAAAGCTGATACGTCTGACCAAGACTGTTTCTTGTTTGATATCCTGGGTCTGCCTTTTCTCCTGCAGGGGGCTATCACCATGCCAACACAGCTCGGTGCTGGGCATCACTCACTGCTCTGACTGTTGGCAGAAAACTGCCTGTTGACGTGCCTGATCACAAGGTAGACCCCCAGGTTTGTTGAATTAGTGTATGTGTGTGTGTGCATGCGTGAGTGTGACTTAACAAAAGTATGACATAACTGTTGAATGAAATCATGTACCCTCTGCTACATTTTCATTCAGAAGAAGATGTCACCATGTGTGGACTATTCCACATAGGCTACACGGCATCTATTGATCCACGAGACTATAGTGCACACAGGTTACAGCAAAAAATGAATAATAAAAACTGAATGGATAAACAGACCTGGGTGTCTGGAATTTTCTAGTGGGATATTTCTCACCTCGCATAGGCATGATTTTTCTGAAAGCTGGTTTGTTTTGGAAATTTCTTTCAACAGTTTTCTCACTGAAATTTTTTTTTTTTTTTTTTTTTTTAAATTATTATTCAAACTACAAGCATCTGAACACAAATTTCATGTAAGCATGATTAAAATTACTGCTAAAGCTTGCCAATTTCAATTTCAGAGATTCTGAAAACATAAAATTCTCCAGAGATAAAAAACAAGTTTAAAGAAAAATCATCTAGGCTGTCTGATTTTATGATGGATATAACTGCATACTTAGAGAGAGAGAGAGGGGCGGGGAGGGAAGGGGAGGAGAGTAACAAGGATCAGGAGCCAAGTGCTGTGAGAGATGTGCCAAAGTCGGGAACTCTAAGTCAATAACAGTTACATCTAGAGGGGCAAAAGATACTACTGGAGATATCATGAAAGTTAATTGATTTAAAATTGGGCTTATGCTGCATTCCATTGAATCAGTAAGGTTCCTGTTATGTATCATGAGTAAGTATGTGACTTTGTCGTGACAGGAAAGTAGAAACATATTATGATTCTTCCACCTAAATCATATGGCTATCACAGTATTCTCTGTGTTCATGACGTTCATCTAGTAGCTTCCCATAACTGGCAAGCAATGCAGTACTTCATAGCACACACACCATGAAAAGCTTCGAGCCACTGATGGTAAAAAAAAAAAAACTGCCATAGCGGAAATTTTTCAACGCCATATAAGGCGACCTCAGTTTCAATCTTCTCCACACCCATGCTTTTGGTGAGTTCATGTCTGGGTTGCTGGAATCAGCAAGTTCACAGAGACTGTCATTGGATGGAGATAGTGCCACCTTCCAGAGTGCAATGCTAGCTCACCAAGCAATTATTGTCGTAAGTAGGGGGCTAAGTAGGTGATGTCCTGCGAATGTTGGACCAGAATAGGCACCACCGAAACACCACTGAAGTGACTGGGCAGTAGTGCTTTGTCTTCTCTGGTAGGGAGCCTTATGACGACGTGACATTCTCTGCTCCCTGTGGATTGCTGATGCCAGGGCCTGGGGCGGGAATGAGTGGTGTGGGAATATTGCCGCTGATTTGGCACAGAAGATAAGAATAAAAAAGAAAAGAAGAAAAAAATATGCCCACAAATGTGACATGTTCCATCTTTTTTTTTGACAGTAGTCAAGCAAGAGGTGTGGGTGGGGAGAACTGCTGGAAAGATAAAGCTGGACTGAAACCAGAGGACCAATCATGGTCATGAGAAGAAAAGGTTGGGTGGTATTACCCAGTTTTCATGCCTCAAGCAAAATGAGTTTTACACTTGCCTGATGTAAATTATCAAACAGTGAAATATTTTACAATGCCTGTGACTCGACAGGCTGCAGTTACTTTTCTCTGTTGTAGTCATACATGTTAATTAAACTCCTGTATATGATTATACTTGTTTAAGTAGAAACATGAATTCTTAAGATAATTCATAAAGTTCACGCCAGTCGCAGTTGCTTATATCTGTTCTAGTCATACATGTAAATTAAATTTCACTATGTAATTATACATGTTTAAGAAGATGTATGCATAAAGTTTACACTAGTTAGTAGTATTTCCACATAGAAACATTACTCTGAGAAGTTGTCATTGTCAGATGTGTAGGTTAGGTGGCAATTGAGTGTGTGTGCATTCTTTGTATCATTTTACGTAGAGCAACTTTTTAGATAGTGAAGTGAAATTATACACCAGCAGTGCAGTAACGGAAAGTATACTTGTTGCATGTTTCACCAAGCTGCAGTGAATATAAAGTCTCAAACTGCCTCTGCTTGTCAAGAACTGTGTTCTCTGTTATGTGCAGTATTTTACTGATTATGGTCCGGACTATGAGCTGACAGTCCAGCGGGCAACAGGAAGGATCACAACAGTGTGCAGGACCTGTCCAGAATATGCAGCATCATTAGAGGTCAGCAAAGTGTGTCTTTCCTGCTCAGTGTAGCTTAGATATCCTTCAGTCTTGAAGACTGACCTGGGTTTTTCCCCGTCAATTTCAAGCCACTTTTAACACAGTGTCATTTATGATACTTGGGTAATATGCTTCAAATCCATGTAGCAGACTGCACTATGAGGTCCACTGAAAAGTGCCTGTCCTAGAAACAGACAGAAGACATCCTAGATGGACAAGGTAGAAGAGCAATTGTAGCGTCTCTGCCCTGTTGCACACATGACCACCCTGTTGCACATGACTAAGGACAGGAAGTTGTTGAAATCCCTGACAGCTCCAGTGTGTTATGGCACCCCTAGAACCTGCTGTCACAGAACAGTGATAGGTTCCATGCAGGGAATTGATGGTTTTTCAGAATTATGATAACAGCTTAAAGAATTTCTTTCACTTGCAGATTGTCATATTACCAACAGCTCATGTTAATGTTTGAGAAAACCTGATGAAAATGTCTGTAATCACTTGTGTTTTTGTTCTATTTTTTTCTATTGCAGAAAATATGACCAAAATATTAGTGATTGTTTATGTTTTCACTCTGTTGCAGACAACCTGCAGAAAATCAAGGGCAAGGTTGTGTGAAGTCTTCACAGACTGCAACACTCATTTTTAACGTCATTGTAGTTTTTACAGAAGCAGTTGTTTTCGCCCCATTTGAAAAATAAAAATTCTAGTTCTGAAAGAATGCAAATAGATGCATGTTGTATTGTTTTTATAAATGGTATGGGTTATTACAGTTCACCTGGCAGATTGCTTTTACTTACAGAATTGGTTATGTCATTAAAAAGTTGTGAAAACCCGCTTCATTTTTCGGTAAGAATGATGGAGAAAATCACAGAACAAACTAAACATTCACTGGTGCTTTTGGATTGTTAAGCAGCAATATCACTATGAAACTGTGTCCAGAGAAGCACACAAGTATAAGAAAACTAAAACATTCTGAAAATACACACAAACTAGTCACAAAAAATACAAGCCCTTGTACACATAAAAATACAAAATAAACACCACTGTACATTCAAGTACATTTAAGTCAATCATTTACTTTCCATCTGCCATTCTGAAACATCCAAGTACTTCACTAATCATACACTGAACAAATCACTCGGTAAACTGAAGCATATGGACATGGCATATCTCATTCATTCACGTGCATGCCAAAAACTTTGTCAAAAAAACACAAATTAATCTCAGAAAAATTATCATCAAGTCATTTATGATCCTTTTACTGTTGGGATTTATTTAGATGTACAGTGATGTCTTCTTTGATTATCTTCCATCAGACAAGATGCTTTAAACCTTTCACCAGCAGAGCTTTTCATCCTTACATTGTTCTCAAGCTTCAAGCTGCATAATCTGCTCATCCTGCCTGTGATAATATCACCAAATATCTGCCTACTGCACAGACTTTTCAATTTACAATTATTGTTGGAAAAAAAAACATCATATTCACCCAATAACCTCACTTGGATCTTCCGCTTAGAGCATGACCAGATACTTGGACTATATGCAGCATGAAGTATTATGTCATTCGATAGTACATTGTCAGCATTAAGGTATTTTAGCTCACAACTGGCTTCCCTGTTTCAAACAGAACTTTAAAAAAAAAACCCAAAACATGCAAAAGGCATGCACTCATAAGCAGTAATGAAGACTTCAATGTAGCTGCAAATCATTCTAATGTAGTTGATAATCACTTCGCTCTGATTATTTAGGATGTTTAAGAAAGAAGACAAAATCCTTGTGAAGACATGCAATTTCAAAGAAGCTGTCTTGTCTTATTCATAGCAAAAAAAAAAAAAAAAAAAAGATTTAAGCTTATTAAAAAATGATACAGATGCAAAGCCATCTTCTCTTGTCTTTATCATAGTCTATGTGAGCCAATGACAGGTGATTCATTACTTATTTTTCAACATATTTTCATCCGGTTTTGAAGCGATTTTTTTTTCAACAACTCCATAAGGAACTGGCCTTATGATTTGCGGAAATGACGCTTGTATGAAATATTCAAATTCATAAACCTCCAGCTGAAGTGAATTCAACCCAAAACTTGAAGCAGATCGAAAAAAAAATGACTTTTTTCATGTGGTCTCCAAAGATGATGGTATCCTGCTTAGCATTGAAATGTTTCTTCCTGGTAGTGTCACACCTTTTTCACATTCTCCATAGTCTGTACCACATTCCTTGCCTGGAGCAGCAGCGGTCTGTCGATCATGTGGCCGCGGAATGTGAACGCTCCCTGACAAACAGAAGACACATCAGTGAACAGATTTACAGAGCAGTAAATGTTTTTAAATAAAGTACTTTACACTTATAGATAACATACACTTAATAACTTCCAAAATTACACTTATTAACATGGAATATTGTGTAAATGTTTCAGCATATAAATTTTAAGAGACATGCTTCCAACTGGTATAGTAACCTTAAACCCATTTGTAATTTGAGAACATAAGGCGATTCTGTCTGTATATGAAATGAAAATATTTACAGAATTTGTAGACTTTTTACAAGCCACTAATGTTCATTTTCTTCTTAGACCTTCATCACGTGGAATGCTCAGTAAGACTTAGTCTATTTATTCAACCATTTTACTTGATGTACTATGGAGCGAGCTGTTAAAAGCAGACAGTCAATTCCTATCAAAATTGTCTGTTGAGCAACAGTTCACTTCATTTCTTTCATGATTGGACTCCCTAGTAATAAGACAGTCCATCCACCAATAATACCTAATCAACTTTCAACTTGGAAGAGAAATCATGGAAAACACATCAAATAACAAAGACATTAGGAAAATCTACCTCCTATCAACATCATAGAAAATCATAAAGATCATAGGTAAAAGTGCCATCAAACAACAAAGATACTGGGGACAAACTGCTTCCTGTAAGCAACAATGGTTCACTTTGGGTGTTCAATAACTTACTTATGATTTCTGCTCAACAGACAAGTATTTATGTAACATAGTTCAAGGCAAAAAAATCAACAGACCACCATACCTAGCAAAATGTCTAACAAACACAAAAACTAGAGACCATAAAAAAAGTTCACATATTCTGCAAGATTATATTTCAAACCTATTGAAAACTGTTTGGCCTACGCTCTTCTTGTTAAACACTGCAATATGTAAAAGATACAGCTTCTTTGGATATTGCACAGCTCTGATGTGTTTCAAGGCAAAAACCGAAATCGCTTTGAATACTGAAAACCTTGCATAAAAGCCTTTTAATTTCATAATGAAATGCATTAACACTTAAAATCAAATTAACTGTACTGAAGGGAACCGAGTGTATTCACTTTGGATAATGATGACAGAATTAAGACTTTGCTTTGAACTGGTCATTCCCATGATTTTTTTTCCCTGACTCAATCTGATGTCTAATTAAAACAAACTGAGAGTTATTGCTTTACCTTAGATCTGTCGTTACAGAGTCATGGCAAAACAAGCAAATATCATTTTATTTCTAATGCTGTTTTCATCAGGACTGTTAATTTTTTTCTTTTTACCAAAATACGTGTTATAATCTTGTTTCACAAAAAAAATTCCATTTTCTTAAATTCAAAGGCATCTTGTTTCACAAAAATCAAAATCTTAAAATTTCAGGGCATATACAATTTACAATCCCCATGCATAATCAGAGTACATTCATAGAATTACTTTGGTATAAGAATAAGTGAGTGAGGTGTTTTGTCTCTTTTCAGTAGATAATCCATTTCATCACCTTATTTTTTTCACTTGATATTTTGGACAATTTTTCTGGAATGACACTAGTGAAACACAGTATCAACTAAATGCTGATCCTTTAAACATTGGTGTTAAGCACATAAAAACATCTGAATAATTTCAGTTTCACTCTTGTTAAGATCAAACGTAAAGCTAAACAGGCTCTCAGGAAGGCACACACCACTCTCAACTGAAGGACTGTGGGTCTGCCCATCGATCTGGATCCACAAGAAATTCAATGGGTTCGACTTTAGGCCACGTATCATCTTCTCACAGTTTCGCTCTAGTCAATTTGATAGTTTTTCAGTAATCTTGCCAACTAACAAGACGGACAAACTAGAAGACACACAGCTTTGGCAGAGGTGATTGACTGTGTAACAAAGATGAAAAATGTCTTGCCAGTCCAGTTTTCTGATGATGCTCAAAAGCTTGGATGAGCTGTGTGGCCCACTCCACTCGTTCTGGACTTGGTGTGAAGGCCTCGCGCACGATGGGCACCTGGCTCGGATGGATTATCTGTTTTCCTGTGTAACCTTTGCGTGCCCCTTGCTCAGACTGGACCCTCAGGCCTTCATAGTCTATTTGAATTTTCAAAGAAAAACCAATCTAGTTAGTGCACTTAATGGCAGTGTTTTAAAAACATTATCGTACAAAAGCATACAAATGATAAACTATTTCAAATTTCATTGTATTTTACTTTTTTTATTATGTCCAAACAGATGTTTCGTGAGTGCTCCCAAATCATGCAACTATATTCTAAAACAGAAAACAAATGAAACGTATGCATGCTTTGAATGCACCGTTAAGCTGCAAATGCCTTGGGGAAAAATTAGAATTTTCCATCAAAGTAATGTTCGTGTCTTACACATAATCATACTCAATGTTGCATCCTTTACCTTCCACAAATCAGATAGTGCCCTAAAATGAGAATTGCCTTTGTTCAACCATCTTGTTTGGAAAAAGTGTGACCAGCTTCAAAATACTGTCTGAAAACTATCCAGTTTTTGGTCAGTGTGAAAGAACTGTAGATGGATAAAAAGATAAAATGAAATGTTAATTAAGGAAGTCAACCTATGTGGACAAAATATGAAATCATTAGTACAAGGAATAACTTGCAACGCTTATGCACAAAATTTGAATGGTAAATATGAGGTAAAACTAACAACGTATAAGGACAGAATGTAAGAAAGGTGGTAATGGCATATGTGGACAAGATGTAACAAAAACAAACAAAATAAAAAGAGTCAAGGAAAGGACCTTTTTCACCATTGAACCCTGTTCTGTGTTTGAGATCAAAGGCTTTTAGCATTAATGTAGCATGATGGTGCAGTAAGAAATGTGTGTCTGCTGACAGATACCTTTATAGTCAATGTAAACCATGTCAATAGCTTGAATTCTGTAGGCTCTTGCAACCATGACAATCTTCTGGCGAGCATATGTCAGTTCTGATGCATCCACCGTTCTCATTGCTCCTGAAAATGGACAAACTGATGTCATTTCCAATACTAACTGTTCCGACACCATTTGAAAATGGTAACTACATCAAATACCACTAGCTGATCTTCGAACTGGAGGTTTGCTTATACACAAGTTTGAGTCAAATCTTGAATTGGTTGAAATAACAATAAAAGTAACTATGAAGCATAACAGGGTTGTCACAAACTTTCACCTGCATTGGGTTGAGTGGAATGGGTGACTGAAGTAAATAAAGTGCAAAAATTAAACAAACGTTAGGAAGATAATTTTTCAACCAGTCTCAGTTTCAACTTCCCCTCATCTCATCCCTATCTTCCGCTTTCAATGAAAAACTTGCCACAAATATTGTCCAAATAAAAATTAACTTTGCTTTGTCACTAAGAAACATACCATTTACCGAATGTAAGGCTTGAACAGCTTTTAACGTTTTTTCCACTGGTCCCCACCCTTATTCAAATACAACTCTTCATCAAGCGATTCATAAAATTAGACATGTATTCTGTATTATGCCAAACTCAACACTGACAGTACGTTTCGCCTTGGCATCAGTCATCGGTCTTAAAACTAAATGTCTAGGCACGGCTTCATATGCAGTGAATAGTGAAAGGACTTTCAAATTTTGCTTGTTCAGATATAATATCAACTTTTTCTTTTTTTTTTTTTGTTGTTGTTGTTGTTGTTGTGTAGGAAGGATCATACTAACTCAACTATAATCTTCTACTTATTCAGTTTCACATGGAAGGATCAATTGAAACATGTCTGAGAGCTGACCATAACACTCACAGCCTAGATACACCTTGAACTTAATAGATGATAAGGTGAACAAGCCATATTTCATCAATGAAGGAAGAGTACCTGTTTGTTTGCTATTTGAATTACTCATACCTTTTCCTACAGTACCTGACAAAACTGAACCTCGAAAAAATATGAGATGTTCTAAACACAAATGATCAGAACACGCTTTACCTTGATGCACAAAATACAGAAAATGTACCTAAACATAACACCTTTCAATCAAGCCTGGTTTTTAAAACTTTTCCTGACATACCCTTCAAACACAAGCCCAGTCTTGAAAAATGAAATGAACAAAAAAGAAAGTGGAATACACCTATGTCTGCGCAGAAGTCGTCGGAACCAAACACCACACCATCCAGGTGATAGATTCCCTCTTTGGAGAAGGCGTCTGCTCTTCTGAGAACGTCTTTCATATTCATCAGGCCCTCGGCGCTTTCCACGTAGGTGATGAGGTGGGGGCAGTAGCCTGCTCTGCGATTACCTACAGCTGTGCGAAATCGATCTGTGAACTGTGAAAACAGGAAGACAATGTTTACGTAGATGAAACCAACATGTTTGGCAGTTCTTTTGACTGTGAATGGAATAGGTTTATACACAATGATTCTGTACATAAAAAAGTTCAGAAGTGAAACTAAAATATGTTTCTGCACTGTGTTACTACATATTTACATATTCTTCATCTCCGTACTGCACAGGTTAAGGACATTATATCCATATACATTCATACATAATACAACTGTCTGTATTTACTCAACTGAGAAGTTTTGTTGCTCAGCACTTATTTATTCCATATTTTTCATTATCCACCAGTAAAGGTACTTTCTTATTTTACATGATTATTGTTTAACTTTTCTTCAGATGAATTACTGCTCTTAATGCGCTTTAATGGATAAAAGAAGATCAGCGCACATTTCACGTTCTTTCTCATGCAAACAGTCTTACATTTAAAAGTTCCTATCTGTGAAGGAAAATTTTACTGAAATCTGCTTCAGGACATCAGTTTCGATGAAAATGTACAATTTGTTTGAGAAAGATCATTCTGCCATTTCCATTTTATTACGGCCAAAATTATAACAGCCAGCCTGGTCATTCCACTGAAAATTAAGCCGAGAGAGTGAGGCTTGATGTACATCTATTACAATCAAGTTCATACATATTGCCCATGAATCCTTCCAAACACTTATCAATCACTATATCATAGACCACACACTGGCATACACATCTGTATGCTTTCAAGCATACATGAATGCATTCGTACAAAGTCACCACCGCCATACCTCTAATTGTACATACCAACACAAGGTCATCGACAGTGTCAACCTTAGGCAGCAAGATAGTTTCTGGGCGATGCTGAGCAGTCATGATGACCTGCAGGTCTTCATCACATAGTCCACTGCTGATGGAGTTGACTCGCACAGCGATGTCCACTCCTTTCACCTTGCGCAGTTCGTCCAGCATCATGCGGATGTTCTCACGGGCCTCTGCCTGTTAGTTATAATAGTTTTACATTTCACCTATCTTTTGAACTAGTCAAACATGATGTTTTGTGGTATGTGATGCTCTTACTGTTTGATTTGTTAAAGAGAGCATATGTGTAAAAAGACAGCGGGCATACGGAAGCCATCAATTTGACCAGAGAAAAAAAAACGTGTGTCTGTGTTGACAACAATTATGAATTTTTTTTTTTTTGGCATATACTTCAGTATATCATGCAAATTCTTGCAATTCAGGTATTGTCTTCAAGAGACCGAGGCCAGTAATATGCCATGTAACAGTGAACGGGATTGGTAGACACTATTCTTCTATACGAGGGAAAAATAAACTACAGCTATCATAACAGTTATAGATAAATAATACCATCACTTGGGACATATATCAATGCACTCATATGGTTTCTTAGTAAGGACACTCCTACCTCTTCGGCTTCCGATCTAGGGCACTGTCCTATTTTTGTGGTCACAGTCTAGTCTACAACTAGTGCAACTTAGACGTTTGCAACTCTTCTCCACTTTTATGGAAAATAATTCCTGTTAATCAGCTTTTGCACAGTATGCAATGGTGACGAAAGATAAAGGATGCATAGCTATATTCTGTCAAAATATAATCAGCTTCAAAGCACTTCCCCGAAATCGGTCATTGTTTGGTGCTTTTCTTTTTTCTTTTTTTTTTGCTTTTTTTTCCAAAAGAATAGATTTCTCGACATTTTCTTCAAATGAAGGCATGCACGACAAAAGCTTTCATTTTTCTTTTTAATCTAAGTTGATTCAGTGAACGTCAATAATGATATTAATCTTACATTTGATGGAAACAAGCTGTATCTTATTTCTTGTCATCATTGCAAAACAATTTGTGCTATGGATAATTTTCCACAAACATTGATAGGATTCCTCCATAGTCTCAAGATGTATCTTATTTCTTGTCATCATTGCAAAACAATTTGTGCTATGGATAATTTTCCACAAACATTGATAGGATTCCTCCATAGTCTCTGACCACAGGTGTTCTCCAGTCTTGCTCCAACAGGACATGTCATCTCATCCTGTCAATACAAATCCACATAGCTTTTTCCCTCAGATCATTTCAACTTCAAACACTCTGCCAGTTTCAGCAACTAAGCCTTTCCCTAAAATTATTTAAAAGTGACAAATTTCTAATGCATTTTGAAAGTCTGATGACTTTGGCCATGAAGAAATTACTGCATCTCATTTTCTTGGTTTTGTTCTTTCTTCAACACGCTACTTCACTAGCCTTCACTGACCTGTGATCAAGACTTGTCGGGTAGGCCACCCCTCATAAGTCTTATGAGGGGTGGTCTACCCGACAAGTCTTGATCACAGGTCATTGAAGGCTAGTGAAGTAGCGTGTTGAAGAAAGAACAAAACCAAGAAAATGAGAGACAAATTTCTAAAGTTTGGCTCTGTTACTCTATGTTGGTCAGGGTTCAACCTAGTAGTGTTTCATTGATCAGACTTGCCTAGAAACTAATTCAGCTGAAACACCTGTTTAAATTCCACATTACACACATTATTACAGCCAATATCACTTAAAAGAATTCAGAGACAGTATGGCCTTCTGGATAACAATGTTTAATCAAAGTCATATCTTCTCCCCATCCCTTCCCACTCTTCAGCTACTGCAGTGCAGCGGTTAATATCACCTATTCCAGGCTGGGAGACTGGGGGGAGGGGAGGGGTGATATCAACAAGAGCAATTTACTGGTGAGATTTTCCTGCCCTATTCTTCTTCTTCCAGGGAAGCAACTGCAATCAACCAGTTGATTATTCTGTCGCTGTGGAGGAGGTTGGAAGCACACACACACACACACACACACACACACACACACACACACAAAAGCAAAGCCTATATGGTGAGTCTGGAGGCCCTTGACACAAAGGTGTCAATGGTTGTGGCCTCCACGACGCTCTGGGGCAGGCTGTTCCAGTTGCAGAGGCATCTTGGTTGAGTGTATTGATTGTTGTGGCCTTTCATCTGGCGAGCTATGGCAGGCTTCATTTTTTTTGTTTCAGCTGTACATGCATACTATGTCTTGCTGAATTTTGCACAGCATAGCGAGACGGGCACTTCGATGTCTGTCTTGGAACGTGGGCCATCGCAGTTCATCTATCATGTCTGATGCGCTGGAGGTGTTGCAATAGCGCCTCAAGAAGCGTTAGTATGCTATGTGCTCAACTGTGGAGACTGAAGCTAAACAATCAAATTTAATATCCATTACATGGGTGCCTCTGAGAGTGTCACTCAAATTTCCTAACACTGCAAGTGATTATTTCTTGAGCCTTGTTGACACTGGTATA